>CM055081.1:3444906-3459906 GCA_029204045.2 Tillandsia leiboldiana
AGTATAGTAGCCGGACTATATATATATATATATATATATATATATATATATATATATATATATATATATATATATATATATATATATATATATATATATATATATATATATGGGATAATTGCCTGTGTACCCCTGAAATATGAAGAAATATCTGATTTACCCCTCTTATTTTTTTCTTTCCAATATACCCTTCATACGTTCCACCGTTATTAAAAATACCCCTACCGTTTCCTTTTGTTAAGTTAACTAGGGTTAAATTAGAGTTAAATAATAATCGGAGTTGAAAACTATCAGATATACCTATTTTGCCCGGGTTTAGGGTTTAGGGTTTAGGATTTAGAATTTTTTAGGGTTTTAGGGTTTAGGGTTTAAGGTTTTTTAGAGTTCTAGGTAGCGTTTGGATGTGGCTTATACCTGGTTTAGTTATACCAGGTATAGGTATAAAGTAAGGGATAAACCTGGTTTAAACCTAAAATGTGTTTGGATGTGAATGAGGCTTAAACCTGGTTTAAACCTGGTATAAGAAAATAGGTGTTTGGATTGGTAATGATGAATAAGAGGTATAAAGTTGACTTTTTGTGTTTATTAATGACGATGTGACCTTTACTTTTATGTATATTATAAATTTGATAATTAAAGAATGTATTAGAATATTTTAAGTAGGAGTAAAAATTTTAATTTTTAAATTTATATAAATTTTACAAAAATTATAAAAAAATTATATAAATTTTACAATTTTAAAATTAATATTATTTTTTAAAATTATAAATTTATAAATATATATAATATAATTAAATATAAATATATTCATAATTTTAATAAAATATAAATATATATAAATTTATAAAATATAAAAAATTAATTTTAAATAATTTATAAATTTATAATTTAAATATTTTTTAAAATTTAAATATTCTAATTAAAAAAATTAAGTAAAATTTAAATATTTTAATTAAAATTTAAATATTTTATGTAGGAGTATTAAAATTTAAATATTTTAATTAAAATTTAAATATTTTAATTAAAATTAAATATTTTAAATAATTTTAATTAAAAATTATAAAATATTGTATAAATTTTAAAATTAATAATTTTAAAAATAAAATAAAATTTTTAGATTTATTAAAATATAAAAATAAAAAAAATTAAAATTTATAAATTTTAAAATTTATAAATTTTAAAATTTAAATATTTAAAATTTAAAATATTTAAATTTAAATTTAAAATTAAATATTTTTATAATTAAATTTTTTTATTAAAAATAAAAAATAAAAAATCCTGAAGCTAAAAGAAAAAAAAAAACGAAAAAAAAAAAAGAAAAAAAAAAAAGAAAAAAAAAAGGAAAAGCCTTTCCCAAGGCACTGCCAGTGCCTTGGGAAAGGACTCAGAGAGAGAGAGAGAGAGAGAAGAGAGAGAGAGAGGGAGGGGAGAAGGGGGGTAATACCTGGGTGGGTTTAAACCAACGGGGATATCCCCATGCAATAATGAGGGATATCCCCGTTTGGGGGGGATATCCCCAAACGGGGATATCCCCAAACCGTTTGGGTATAAAGGGGGGATATCCCCCCTTTATACCCAATCCAAACAGAGTTTTAGGGTTTAGGGTTTAATTTTTTTTAGAGTTCTAGGGTTTAGGGTTTAGGGTTTAGGGCTTTTTAGGGTTGTAGGGTTTAGGGTTTAGGGTTTTAGGGTTTAGGGTTTAGGGTTTAGGGTTTTAGGATTTAGGGGTTTAGGGTTTAGGGTATATTTGAAAGGGCAAAATAGTAATTACACACAGATAACGGCAGTTCCAAATGTTACACTAACAGAGTTTAACTTCAGGGGTATTTTGGAAAGAAGTTGGAACGTAAGAAGGGTAGTTTTAATATTAGCCTTCTAAGAGGGGTAAATATGAAAACAGAGAAATTTTTAGGAATATGTAAGAAATTGCCCCATATATATATATATATATATATATATATATATATATATATATATATGCTTTTATGCTTGGATTTTCGACCATTGGATAAAGATTTGAAGACTTAGAATAATAGTGGTGTAACATCCTGTACTTTTAAATATTTTGTCTGATGTCTTTTTTCTTAAGTTTGAATTTTTTTCGTAAATATTAATAGTTCAGGGGTCTGGCAGGTTATTGTTTTAATTAAATCCCTATGATCTATACGTATCCTTTTTTGATTAAAATTGATATCCCATTCGGCTTTCTCACCCTCTCTTCATTGTGCCGCACGCACGCAACCGCGTGCACGCTAGCGGGATCTTTATTTTTCGTGTCGTCATTCGTCGTCGTCGCCGCAACCTCCCTCCTCAAGCACGATCAACATTTTTGCTTCACCGTCGACGGAAGCTCATCGTCGACGTTGTTATTTTTCGTTCTTGAAGAGGTCTATTTTACATTTTTTATTTTTTTTTAATCTCTTATATCAAATCCTGAGATCCTCCAATATTATTATTCTTAGTTATCTAATTAGGTATTTAGTATTTATTTCTAGTTAATTTGAATCAAAATCTTTAAAATCTGATTCGTTCCAATCTAAGATTATTATGATTGTATCATTATTGTACTCTTGATTTTTTTTTCCATAAAATTTAATTATGCAGATTCTCTAAACTTTTTATGCATTTCAAATTATATACCAATTATTTGACAAAACGCCTAAGAGAAGGCATATATAGTTTTTGCTCGTAATTTCGATCCCATTTTATTTCTGGTTATGAACTTATGATTCAACATTTGAAAATCATATTTTTTTCGACACTAGAAACCTTTGTTTAATAATTAACTTCTATTCTAGTTATCTTGCCCTTTTGATTAATTTAGACTTTAGACTTTCACTATTTTTTTGATTAATTATATAGTTTTTATTTAATTTTCATTCTAATTTTCTTTATGCTCGATCTCAACCTATTTGTTAGTAAGTATAATTTATATTGTTGATCATTGTGTGCCTATCCGATTTGATCGTTTATTATTTTAGACTTTGTTAGTAAGTATAATGTATATTTTTAATTTATAAATAAAAATATAAAAATCTTACTAGCAGTACGTACACTAAAAAAAAATATCTCTTTTTTTTTTTTCCTTTGTTTGTTGAGTCTGTACTCCCTGCTATCACTTCGGCACCTTCAGTCCCACATGCCACCTTTGTTGACACTGCCAACATTGCCAACAACCACCTTTGTTGACATTGCCAACATTGCCAACAATCAGTTCGTGCCACTCGTCGTAATATTTTTGCTTAAGAAATATAAAAAGTTTAATACTTTTGCTTAAAAAAATATGAAAAGACGTTGAAAAAAAAGAGTGAACCTTTAATCTAATCTAGTCGCAGATGATATTTTCCTTATGTGCATTTTTTCTTCATAGCTTTTGTTTGTTTTCCTCTTTTATATCTCAGTTTGTTTACACCGTGAGATTTTGAGTTAGAGAAAGGAATAGGAGCGGAAGATAAACAAATTTTGTGCAGAAAGAGAAGTGAGAGATTTAACGGTGGAAAGGTGTGCACATAAAGAGCCCCACACACGTGATAAAGAGAGAGGGAACACAACATGTGAAACAGAGAGAAGATACAATTTTTTTAAAAAATAACCCCTTCTAATTTTTAAAATTTGTGAAATAATTTTTTTTAAAAAAATTTTGTAAAAATAATTCTACTTTCGCCACGCGGGCGCCACGCCGGGTGGGCGCCTTTAGTGCGGCTTGGCACTTACCGAATTTCCTAAAAATTGGCCGAATCCTCAGAGCATGTATGGCATGTACTAAAGGCGCTAAGTCGCTCAGCGCCTTTAGTGTAAAACACTAAAGGTGCCGAGTAACTCAGCGCCTTCACAAAATTTCTGTGAAGGCGTTGAGTTGCTCGGCGCCTTTAGTGCGGCTGGGGACTTGACCAAATTTTCTGAAAATTGGCCGAGTCCTCAGGGCACATATGCGCGTAAAATGTTGCACTAAAGGCGCTGAGTTGCTCAGCGCCTTTAGTGTAAAACATTAAAGGCGTTGAGCGACACAGCGCATTTAGTGCTATACACTAAAGGCGCCGAGCAACTCAGCGGCTTTAGTGTTTTACACAAAAGGAGCTGAGTTGCTCAGCGCCTTTAGTGTACATCACTAAAGCCGCTGAGTTGCTCGGCGCCTTTAGTGTTTAACACTAAAGGCGCTGAGCGACTCAGCGCCTTTCGTCTTGACTACAAACCCCGCACGGGCTACAGTGCCCTCACTTTCCCCTCTTCCAATCCGACTTCCTCTCTCCACCTATCTCCCTCTCCCGCAGCACAGTGCCGAAGCACACCTCTCTCCCTCTCCCGCAGCACAGTGCCGAAGCACATTTTCGCCGTCGCCGTCGTCGTCGCCGAAGCCCATTGTCGCCGTCGCCGTCGCCCATTATCGCCGTCGCCTATTATCGCCGTCGCTGTCGACGAAGTCACTGTCGTCGTCGCCGAAGCCCACGGTTGCCGTCGCCGTCTCTCTTGCTGTCTAGATCTCACTGTGAGGCGGAGCTCTCACAGTGAGTCTCACTGTGAGAGTTCTCTCCCTCTCTCCCTCTCTCACTTTCTCTCTCTCACTCTCGCTCTCTCTTCCTCTCACTGTGAGAGAACTCTCACTGTGAGTCTCTCACAGTGAGGGATCTCTCACAGTGAGGGATCTCTCACTGTGAGAGTTCTCTCACAGTGAGAGCTACTGTGAGAGAACTCTCATAGTGAGAGATCCCTCACTCTCTCACTGTGGTTTCACTGTCGCCTTTAGCACTGTCCGCGCGAGATTTCACAGTGAGAGGTTTCACTGTCGGTCTCCGACTGTGAAGTTAAAATTAGTATTTTGAAGTGGTTAATTTTGTTTTGTAGTTGAAACGGCTAATCGTCGCATGTCCCTAAGTGTTCATTGGGATGGACAGTTAGTTATCGATGAGAATGGTCCAAAATATATCGGCGGTCAAAAAAAGTTAATCGCGATACGTTCTGATTCTACATATACTAGTTTCGAGACGAGAATGTATCGTTTAGTAAATTGTACAAGAAAAGAATTTTGTTTAAAATTTACTATTCGTTGCCCCACGATCGGTAGTGAATATTTAGCTCACGAAGTAGTAGATGGTGAATCATTGGATGAATGATTGGATTATGTGAACATTATGGTTTTGTGACGGTATACATTGAGAAAAAGCTACATCCGTCGGATAATTTTGAACTGCAAGGTTATTACACGAGAATGCTCCACAATTATATTGATGTAGGTCCTTCCGCCAATGTAATGGGTGATCAAAATATTCCAAACGAAGGTGGTGTCAGAATGACAAGGTTAGAAAAATAACATAACAAATTGGTAATTTGTAATATTCTTTAAATGGACTTAATCATTATATATACTGCACAGAAAGTGAGTATGACCCTATTGAGAGTATTGTACCTTGCTCGGTTAGTAGTGTGCCACCAACGACCACATGTGTGCCACCTATGACCACACACACGCAAGCCACGACCTCACGCGGACACTGCACGACATCACGCGGACAATGCACGACCTCCCGTCTAGAACCAAGGATGTCTCATTTACAACTACAACCTTATGATTAGGGGTAAGTATAAATCAAATTAAATTTTAAATTTTAAATTTTAAATTAATGGCAATGCTGGAATTTTATTTTTACCAAATTTGCAGATTATTTACTTCCTATGAACATTGGAATCCAACTGCTATTAATGATTTTGATACTAATGTTGACGAAGGAGGTGATAATATCGACGAAGGAGATTGTAATGTTGACGGGGGTGGTGATAGCGATATTAATCATGAGGATTCACCAATCAATGATGATCAGAATAGTAGTGAGGATGACGAACTGAATGTTTTATTTCCAGATATAGATGATTATCATGATGGAGGGTTAAATGATCTTGCAAATGTAATTTACAGTGAAATGGATAACCCACAAATAAGCAATGATTTATCCTGACGAGGAAAATGAATTTATTGATCATCCGGAACGTTTTCCTTCAGATAATAATTAGATAAATCAGTATGTTGTAGATCCTACAGATCTTGATATTCGACAAATCAATTGTGGTCTCCCTAGCATCGACGGGAGTTGGGCTGTACGTGTCTTTCATGAGAAGGCATCTTTATTGGATGCTTTAGACCGGTGGCATATTGAGCATAATGTACAAATGAAAGTATTAAAATCTACTAGAACGACTTACACTGTCAAATGCTTGGTAGAGGGATGTGCATGGAGATTACATGCTTCAGTACCTAAAGATACGACATACTTTAGGGTAAAAATATATGCTGGTCCACACACATGTGTAATTCCAATGCTGAACGCGGTGCACCGTAATTGTAATTCGACCCTTATATGTCAATTGATTCTCCCGACATTAAAGGTTAGACTTAATATGACGCCAAAAGAAATTCAAGATACGGTGCGATCAACTTACCATGTTGACATAACATATTGGAAGGCTTGGCAATCAAAGAGTAAAGCATTACAAATTATTTACGGGAGCTGGGAGCAATCGTACACAGACTTGCTTCTTTACCTTACTATGGTGAAGGAATCTAATCTTGATACTTTATGGCGTCTGGATCATAGGTGGCCCGCTGATGGGATTTGTCGCTTTGGTCGTGCTTTTTGGTCATTTGGACCTTCGATTCATGGATTCGCACATTGTCGGCCGGTAGTGAGTATTGATGCCACACATATGTACAGCAAATACGAAGGTCATGCTTTGATAGCGACGGCTGCAGATGCAAATGATGGACTATATCCTTTGGCATTTGCAATTTGTGAGGGGGAGAATGCCGGGAGTTGGCGATGGTTTTTGCAAAACATGTGTCGGTATGTTACCCGTGATAGAGCCATTTGTTTTATATCTGATCGATTTCCTGGATTGAGGAAAATAGTGGCTACTATCTATCCTCCAGCACAGGGTCACTCGCATCGTTGGTGTCTTCGACATATGAAAGCAAATATGAATAAGCGCTTCAAGAATGATTATTTGTTAGATAAATTATGGCAGATCGGAATTGCTGCAACACCGACGGCATATTATCAGCTGAATGAAGAATTAGATGTGTTGGATCACGATGCTTGGCAGTGGGTTCATGATCTTGAGAGATATAAAGAGTACTGGGAAAGGGCATTTGATGGAGGTCGCCGGTTTAGATTGATGACTACGAATCTTTCTGAATCGTTAAATGGGATACTTAAGGGCAGTCGTGGTTTGCCTATCACGGTTTTTGTTGCGGCTACTTTTTATAAGCTTAATAAGTATTTTTTCGAGCGCCGTGCTGACGGTGAAAGAATGACGGACACGCATGTCCCTAAAATCAAAAGAATAATTATCGAAAATATAGATACGGCGCGGGGACATTATGTTGAACGATTTGGACCAATAGAATTTGAAGTCAATACTGGAGATTTCTCTTTCAAAGTGATCGTGAATGGAACAAATGTAAAATGTTCATGTGGTGAATTTCATCTAACGGAAATGTAGATGTTTTATTGAATACGGCGCAGGTATGTAGATGTTTTATTGAATACTTTAAGTATATTTTTCTTCATCACTTTTAACTGATCATTTTGTCCATTAACAGGTTATATGGATGTCGTGCACAGATGAGATTATAGCTACATTACCAGATTTCTGTGTGTAGGGCTCAGCAGTCTGGCGTGCAAGAACGGTCGTTATTTGCTTTCACATTGTCGAGATGCACGTGCCGGACCGAGTCCTGCGGCAGTTCGGTCTTCTCGAGCATATACATCGCAATGTGGAGTCCTTCCGACGCATCACATCACGTGGGCGTCCGGATGAGGATTGGATCGCATTTCATGCTATCCACATTGAGAGGTGGTCCGGGAGGCTAGAACAGATTTTTGATCAGCTCCCGGCTGCTGGTGAGGACCCACTGCAGGCGGCATCCGTATATATGCAGTGGTACTAGACGATTACGAGAAGATGGATATCTCATCCAGTACAGCGTCCTCCGCTGACTTTTCATCCCCGTGGGCATGTCGAGAGGAGACTGGTATAATAATTTATATAAATTTAACATGTTCAACTTATTTAATATAAATTTAATTTCTAAATTAAAATGCAGGCCGACACACTACGATAGGTTCATACTATTGTCGGCCAGTTATTGCATGACCGACCGCCGCTTGAGTTCACATTTGGGACTCTGACAGAAATGAACGAGAATATTCAGATGGTACTACAGCATGTACCATCTGTACCTACAGCCAGAGTTTCAGGCGGACCTTCATATGAGGGAGCGTCCTCGAGTCATCAGGTACCATTTAGCATAGAATTCAAATT
Source organism: Tillandsia leiboldiana (assembly GCA_029204045.2). Lineage (NCBI taxonomy): Eukaryota > Viridiplantae > Streptophyta > Magnoliopsida > Poales > Bromeliaceae > Tillandsia > Tillandsia leiboldiana. Next base: position 3,453,220 of record CM055081.1, read on the forward strand.
AAGTTTTCAAATTCAAATTAACAAACTATTTACACTCTTTCAGGTGCCACGATCTCCATCTCCTACCATTCAGGCCCCGACGATATTTTCTTCGACGTCAGCGTCGCTACTGCCACCAGTATCACGGACTTCATATATTTCTACATATTCACGTCGTCGTCCCTCGTCATCATCGCCACAGGAGATCCAGCATATTGCTGAGCAGGATAAGGGTGGTATCATCGAGGAGCTCGATCAGTTGGCAAGCAGTCGAGCATCTCGATGATATACCTATTATGGAGCTTGGTGTTCCCCGTGGGCGAGGGCGTGGGCGAGGGCTTGGACGCGAGCGTGGCCGAGGACGTCAAGGTCGAGGACGTGCTCAAAATTGAGCTTTTGAGGTCGAGGTTGTATTATTGACATTTTTGTAATGTTCATTTTTGGTTGTTACTCAACTGTGATTTTTGAATGTCATGAATGTTGTGAAATTTGGTGTTTCTGAATGTTATTTCAGAATTCTGAATGTCAATTCTCATTGTTTGTAACTTGTTGTACAAATTTGGGTTTTTTTAAAGTCAGATGAAATTTTGAATGTTGTTCCAGCTAAAGGCGCTGAGCGAGTTAGCGCCTTTAGTTTTTTACACAAAATGCGCTAACGCCGAGCGACTCAGCGCCTTTAGTGCAACATTTCAAGCGCATACATGCCGCCCTCAGGACTCGGCCAATTTTCAGAAAATTTGGTGAAGTCCCCAGCCACACTAAAGTCACCAAGCAACTCAGCGTCTTCACGGAAATTTCGTGAAGGCGTTGAGTTGCTCGGCGCCTTTAGTGCGGCTGGTATGAAGGCGCCGAGCGACTCAGCGCCTTCACAGAAATTTTGTGAAGGCGCTGATTCACTCAGCGCCTTCAAGGTGGACACTCGATGTGGCGCCCGCGTGGCGAAAGCAGGGTTATTTTTATAAAAAAAATTTTGAAAAAATTATTTCGTAAATTTTAAAAATTGGAAGGGTTATTTAAAAAAAAAAAAATCTAAGAAGATATGCATGTGAGAGAGAGAAAGATAAAAAATTTATAGTAAAGAAAGCGATGTGGCTCAACAACAGCAGAACATATTTTGTTTCCTTTTTTAGTATAGAAATTAATTCTCTTTTTAAGAAAATTTTTTAATCCGATGGACAATGTAGGATGAAAAGAGAGGAGTAGAAGGAAGATAAGTTATAAAATTTATTTTTCTACCAATTACGAATGTTGTTCGTTTTTGAACTTCAAATTACTCCTCTTATTAGTCATTTTTGGAAAGAAACTATTTTGTTTACTCTTTTTTCTTATTCTAGGTTTTATATAAGAGGTTTCATATATATATATATATATATATATATATATATATATATATAGAGTTGGGCTGGAATACTATTGATAGCACCAGCCCAATTTTGCCATCAATTTTGTAGCCATTGGATCGCATTGAGATTCGTGGAGGCTCTTTAATGAAAAAAAGAGAAAAGAAAAAGTAAAAAGAAAAAGTAAAAAGTAAAAAGTTTTTTTTTTTAATTAAAGGACTTGCACGAATCTCAATGCAATCCAATGGCTACAAAATAGGTGGCAAAATTGGGCTGGTACTATCAATAGCATTCCAGCACAACTATATATATATATATATATAAAATTGAGCTCCTATTCTTGTAAAAGTGCCAAGTTATTTGTGGGTCCCTTGGGTTTAGTGGGTGGTTGGTAGAATAGTATGATCTAAGGGATAGAATTAATCAAAATATTAGATCTAATGGTAGAAAACTTACAAGCACAAATTACTTAGTACTTGTACAAGCACAGTAACCGGACTATATATATATATATATATATATATATATATATATATATATATATATATATATATATATATATATATATATATATATATATATATATATATATATATATATATATATATATATATATATATATATATATATATATATATATATATATATATATATATATATATATATATATATATATATATATATATATATTTATTTATTTATTTATTTATTTATTTATTTATATATAGATAGAGGGAGAGAGAGAGAGTCGGACTACTATGCTATTAATAGCATCAAGCATTTGGTGCTATCAAGTTTTCTACCGTTAGATCAACTACTTTGATTTTCATCTGTTAGAATTTACTATTTTTCTAACCACCCATTAAATTCAAGAGGTCCACTATTATCTCAACCACACATATTTTAATTTAAGAATTAAAAATTTAATAGCACCAATGATTCGGTGCTATTAATAGCATAGTAGTATATATATATATATATATATATATATATATATATATATATGTACTACCACAACAACAACAAGTAAACTTTACAACTGAAATACCATCTAATCTGTCACGCCCCGAGTTCAAAAACCAGTGTATAAATTTATTTATTTATTTATTTATTTATTTTTTTTTTAAATCAGAGTTGCAAAAACAGTCAGGGCAATGACAGACCGCCACATATATAGAAGAGTCCAAATCCCCTATGGAATTGAGCCTTTTCTATATATGCACGGCTAGCTTGGTAACAACATCAAAGTGTTAACTACGTACTACCACAACAACAACAAGTAAACTTTACAACTGAAATACAATTTCCTTTCTCTCAAACATCTAATACATAACTTTTCGGCAGTCCAGGGTCAACCTCTATATCGATACCTCGCCAATTCGTCCCGACATCCCAACACCCGCTCGACCTGAAAAACAGTCACCCAAAGGTGTGAGACACACCGGAGTGTATCCCAGTAGGCACGACGAGCCGAGAAATAGCTAATCGTACCTACTGGGTACTAAAATCTGCGGATAGTAATAGATCAAGGGGTAAAGCTGAATATGAATATTCAAGTAATAACCGGTACTGAAATAAGGATACAGAGTAACTGTATAGGCAGGCATCAATCAAAAGCTGGTATGTGAAATAAACTGGCATGAAGCATAATCAAGTGACTGTACATAATGAGTGCTATAATTGATGCTAATCAAGCTATAACTGACAAATCCGAAAATCCTGTAAAAGAAATCCACAAGAGATAATAAGCGAATCTATCATGATCGTACTACTGTGCATATCCAGGTACGAAAAATACCAGAATCAATCAAATATAACAGAGCAGGATTAGGTACTGAAAAGTATGCTAGAACATGGAAATATAGAATCTATGCATCAATCACAAGAATATCAAGTACCCAATCAATGCCATTATTGGTCACGGGGACCTCAGGCTCATACCACTATCTTGCACCTATCAGACTGACATAACCCCGCACCCATAAGTGCTATCTGGGGCTCACGGGTCCTTCCTCTAGACCACTTTACCGGTAAAGAACAATCTCCACGGGGAGCTACCCCGGCCATGTTCGTGAAGTACATCGATGCGTGGCAAGTCGTAATAATCAATCTCACGGTCTAGTGACCGGGTAGCCGGCAACGTGCAGAGATCCCAACAGGGAATCATCAGTCAACATCTATCGATCAGGATCAATCATGCATATCGGAATATCAACAATATATCGGCTGACAGGAATCAACATGTATAACCAGATCATGCAAATCTATGTACTGAAATATAAAAACTGATAAACAGGTACATATGGTATGTCTCACGTAGATCAAGATCTATCAAGACTAATCATAGGGCATGTCAATACAATCATCAGGGCTAATCTAGATAAAATCAGCAGGTATATATGATGAGTCTAAAAGAATCAATGTCTATCAGGAGATCATGTGATATATATGCAGTCATCATAGGTCGTATCGGTGTAATCAGCAGGCTAGTCAAAAACAGGTGTCCGACTGGACTAAAGCAACCAGAGGGCCAAAAAGCTAAAGCCCGGATCGAAAGTAACCCACCTGATAAATCGCAGGCGACTAAACCAAATCGACTGTATGCTCAGAACCAGAGTCAACTGAATCAACCTGAATCAAACATAGTTCAGGAACTTAGTTTAATTCTAACTTAACCTAAACTATCCCAATCAACTTAAATCTTTTAACAATGTTTAACGACAACATCTAGACCAACATACTGTTTTTAACTTTATACAATGTCATTTCTGCATTTAGACCCCTAGAGTTTTCTAAAATCGCACTTTTAGTGACTTTTGAGCACTGTTTTCGCTCGTTCTTTCAACTGGAAACTCATTTTCACGATCCGTCACTTCCAGCAGGTGACTTTTAACTTGCTGAACACCGTGCTCACACATTTGCGGCAGCACGAAACCCGAGGAAAACTTCGGGCCATAAAATACCATTCTAACATAGCCTAATTGCATTTTTGTTTCTGCGGCTGATCAAAACTTAAATTAAACGCGAGCATCGCGTTCAGTGACCCCAAATTAGCCAGGAGCTCACTGTCGCGGCTTTGCAAATAGCCCGGAATCAACTTTGGGCTAAACTATTCACTTAGAGGTTGATTTCACTATAACTTAACTTTTATTAATCCACTCTAAAATCTGCTTTAGGTATATGTTCAAAATGCCTTAAAAAGCACAGGGCTTGCCCTATTTGCAGCCCTGCATTGATGGATCAACAAGATCCAACATCTTGCTTACTAACAACACACACAATGCCCCAAACACTATTCCACACAGATCTGACTTGATCTGAAGTGAGCATCAAGCTCAGGGGATCATTTGGAGCATTTTTTATTTTTACATCAAACCCAAATTCCAATTTTTTCTTCATTCAGGCATTTCCACAAACACCTTAAGGGCACAAAATATACAACATTCACATAGCCCAAGCTTGGATTTTTTCTCTGCAACCACAGCACCTGGGCCAACATTTCTTGGAGGGAAATGCTCCTCCAAATTGCAGGAGCTTTTCCAGCAACTTGGAGCAAGCCCAAACCCATGGTTGGCCGGAGCTCGGGGAAGAAGATGATGTGTTTATCATAGAAATTCGTGACCACTCAACCAAGGGGTCTGGGATCATACCATTTGCACAATTTGATGCTAAAACACATCCCAAACTTACCTGAACCCGTGCCCGGCGACGGGGTACGGCGGCGGCGGCGGGGAGCAAAGCTCGGTTTGGAGCTTCAACCCATTAATGGCAAAATTTTCCAGAGGCCATATGAAGCCTTCCAACTTGGACGCAGTTGTTCCTCTGGTTCACACGAAGCTTCCCGACCAACTCTCCCCGGCCGGAGTTGGCCGGAGCGCCGGCGGCCGCGTTTTGGTCTATTTTCGGGTTATCCATGGCACCTTGGATTTCAAGCTGCATGGAAGCCATGCAATAGCATGGCTGGGATCCCCTTGGTCCCAGCAAGTGTTATGGATAGGTGACCGGCGGTGGGGTGGCTCGCCGGCGCCGGAGCAAAGAGCTCGGCCGAAGTACATAAAACCCGAAATTTAGGGTTTCGATTTTCTCTCTAAATACTTAACCATCTTGGTTCAAACTTTGCAGAATTAATCTATGGGTCCTACAGTTCCTACCTACCAAGTTTGAGCCTTTTTGGTCCATCGGTTGCGGGGCTGTAAAGAGGCGGAGCAATATCTAGGTTTCCGGCAATAGTTTTCCCCCGCCGGCCAACCAACGTGCATGAGGGCTCGGGGCTTGGCACGAGGCATGCCTAGGTCCTAATTAGGCTACTGCTAAGGGTCCGGGGTGCAGAGAACCATTGGTTTAAAGGAACTCACCTTGCCGGAGTTGGTGAAGATGAGGAAGAAGCCGGAATCACTTCTCCTTCTTCGCGCGACCTCGGCAAGCACCCAGAAGATCCTCAGGTACAGGGAAACACCTCAGGAACTCCAGATCCCACTTTGGAAAGGTTTGGTTCCAACTTCTCCTTCCTCTCTCTCTCTCTCTCTCGGTTTTCCTCCAAAGGGTTGTGTCCACAACCTCCACGGTACCCGGGGTTATGAGGAATACTCTTGGGAGTTTGAAATTTTAAAAGCCCTCCTCGTGTAACCACCCACGATGAAGCCCCAACTGCCTCCCGAGATCTTTTGCATTATTTTGCAAACTTTCAAAAAAAAACCCCCACACAATAAACCCTAAGCCCTTAGGTCCCTCATGTGGGTAGCTTAGGCTGACAGGACCTTATCCTAAATGCCTTTTATTTTTTTTTTTTTTTTGGTCCACCAAATTTAAAGTTTCATCCAAAATACCCTCTTTTTCGGTATTTTTCACGCATTTCGAGATAACGGCTCGTCAAATTGCGAAACGGATTTCGCCACGACGTCCGGCTCGTCGAGACCTGTCAAGTAAAGCCTTTGCTCGACTAATTTGGTGTTTAAATAAAATCTCGGGCCATAATGTTCTATTAGGTCGCGGATTGGCGCACGCACTTCGATGCACCCGGATCGCCAAACGCGAAATCCGACAGCGCCATTGCGTTCAGAGCGTCGAAATTAGTTAGAATCGACTACTCATGTTGCTAGGTTCGGGGTCTAGACGGCGAAACGGCCGTTAAAGGTCAAAAGGGGATTTAAAATAGGGGTAACTATTCACAACTTAAGTTGTGGGACCCGTTTCTTCTTCGCGGTTTTACGAAAGATCCGACCGTCCGATCGTCGACAAGTGAATATGAACCTTTCATGTTTCGACGAGACGATCGCAATGGTCATCTCAGATTTTCGAGATTTGGCTCGGATTTGAAAGGCAATATTTCTATCTCGTAAACTGTACAATTTACACAGTAGAAAAAGGT
>CM055081.1:3462406-3539711 GCA_029204045.2 Tillandsia leiboldiana
ATGGAAATGGTCCACGATATATCGGCGGTCAAAAAAAGCTAATCGCGATACCATCTGATTGTACATATAGTAGGTTTGAGACGAGAATGTATCGTTTAGTAAACTGTACAAGCGAACAATTTCGTCTAAAATTTACTATTGGTTGTCCCACGATCGGTGGTGGATTTTTAGCTCACGAAGTTGTAGATGATGAATCATTGGACGGAATGATAGGATTATGTCAACATCATGGTGTTGTAACGGTATACATCGAGAAAGAGTTACAACCGTCGGATAATTTTGCACCGCAAGGTTATTATACCCAAATGCTCCACAATTATATTGATTTGGGTCCTTCTGCCAATGTAATGAGTGATCAACATATTCCACACGAAGGTGGTGTCAGAATGACAAGGTTAGCACAACAACCTAATAATTTTGTCATTTAGCATATTATTTAAATGGACTTAAAGATTGTATACATTGCAGAGAAAGTGAGTATGACCCGATTGAGAGTGTTGTACCTTCCTCGTTTAGTAGTGTGCCACCAACGACCACATGTGTGGCACCTACGACCACACACACGCAAGCCACGACCTCACGCGGACACACGCAAGCCACGACCTCACGCGGACGCACGCAAGCCACGACCTCACGCGGACGCACGCAAGCCACGACCTCACGCGGACACCGCACGCATGCCACGACATCACGCGAACAATGCACGACATCCCGTATTGAACCAAGCATGTCTCATTTACAACTAGAACCTTCTGATTGGGGGTAAGTACAAATATAAATTAAATGTTAAGTTTTAAATTAATAGCAATGTTGAAATTTTAGGTTTACCAAATTTGCAGGTTATCTAATTCCTATGAACATTGGAATCCACCTGCTGTTCATGAATTTGATACGAATGTTGAGGAAGGAGGTGATAATGTTGACAAGGGTGGTGATAGTGATTTTAATCATGAGGATTCACCAATCCATGATGATCAGAATAGTAGTGAGGATGACGAACCGGATGTTCCATTTCCAGATATAGATGAAAATCATGATGGAGGGTTAAATGATCTTGCAAATGCAATTTACACTCAAGTGGACAACCCACAAATCAGCAATGATTACGTAGACAATCCTGACGAGGAAATTGAATTTATTGATCATCCGGATCGTTTTATTTCCGATACTAATTGGATTAATCAGTATGCTGTAGATCAAACCCCTCTTAATATTCGACAAATAGGAGCTGGTCGACCTACCATCGACGAGAGTTGGGCTGGACGTGTCTTTCAAGATAAGCCAACTTTATTGGATGCACTAGACCGGTGGCATATTCAGCATAATGTACAAATGAAAGTATTGAAATCTACAAAAACGACGTACACTGTCAAATGCTTAGTAGAGGAATGTTCTTGGAGATTACATGCTTCTGTACCCAAAAATACGACATATTTTAGGGTAAAAACATATGCTGGTCCACACACATGTGTAATTCCAATACTGAATGCGGCGAACCGTAACTGTAATTCCACCCTTATATGTCAATTGATCCTTCCGGTGTTAAAAGTTAGACTTAATTTAAGGCCAAAAGAAATTCGAGATATGGTGCAAGCAGAGTTCCATACTGACATAACATATTGGAAGGCTTGGCAATCAAAGATTAAAGCATTACAAATTATTTACGGGAGCTGGGAGCAATCGTACACCGACTTACCTCGTTACCTTTCAATGGTAAAGAATTATAATCCTGGTACTCAATGGCATCTGGATCATTTGTGGCCGCAAGATGGCATTTCTACCTTTCATCGTGTTTTTTGGTCATTTGGACCTTCGATACATGGATTCGCACATTGTCGGCCGTTGGTTAGTATTGATGCTACACATTTATACGGCAAATACGAAGGTCATGCTTTGATAGCGACTGCTGTAGATGCAAATGATGGATTATATCCTCTGGCATTTGCAATTTGTGAGGGAGAGAATGCCGGGAGTTGGCAATGGTTTTTGCATAACTTGCGTCGCTATGTTACCCGTGATAGACAGATTTGTTTAATATCTGATCGATTTCCTGGATTGAAGGAAATAGTTGCTGATATCTATCGTCCAGCACGAGGGCACGCGCATCGTTGGTGTCTTCGACATATGAAAGCAAATATGAAAAAGCGTTTCAAGACCGATATATTGTTAAATAAATTCTGGGATATCGGAAAGGCTGCAACACCGACGGAATATAATCAGCTGAAGGAAGAATTAAAGGTGTTGGATAACGATGCATGGGAGTGGGTCCACAATCTAGACAGATATAAAGAGTACTGGGCGCTCTTGCCGAGAGGTGGAGACCGGAGACCCAGACCTTCCATTTGCGCCACGGTGAGATGACCGTCACACTCCAGGATGTGGCGGTCATCTCGGGTCTCCGTGTGCATGGTGCACCGGTCTCTGGTTCCACCCTCCACGACTGGCGTGCTCTGTGCATGGAGTTATTGGGGGCGGCGCCTGAGGAACTCAAGAAACCTGAGGTATCACTAGATTGGTTATATCGTGTTTTTCATGATATACCTCTGGATGCCCCCGCCGGATTAGTCGCAGCTACCGCCCGCGCTTATATGCTATATCAGATCGGCGGTAGTCTGATGCCAAACCCCAGCGGATACAAAGTTCATCTAAAGTGGCTACCACTTTTAGCTGACTTTGCTATTTGCGGCGCTTATGCGTGGGGCGCTGCGACACTGGCGTATCTATATCTGGCACTAGCTGATGCCGCGAGGAACGGGAAGGCCGAATGCTGTTGTTTTGCTACCCTATTGCAGGTATAAAATCTGATTTTTGGATTTCAGATTTATCTTTATATTGGTAATATATATTTGTTTAATTCATTTAACCTGTTGGCGTCAATTTACAGATCTGGTCTTGGGACCATCTTCACATCGGCCGACCTACGCGCATCCTAGATCAGCCCGACATGCTCAATCGACCCCTGGGTTGCCGGTAAGATATTTTTTTCATAAAGTAGATTTTTGTATTTCAATTATAAATGCAACTAATATATGTTTTTTATAATCTAGATGGGGCAACACTGGTGGGCTGCGTTACGGAACCAATGTCAAGACGTGTGACATTGAGTTCTACAGAGACGAGCTGGATCAGCAGCGAGAGGCGCAGGTATGTAGATCTTTTATTACATACTTTAAGTATGTAGATGTTTTATTCAACACTAATCATTTTGTCGATTAACAGGTTATATGGATGCCCTACACAGATCAGGTTATAGAGACATTACCTGATTTCTGTGTGCATGGCTCAGTGGTCTGGCATGCACGGACAGTCCTGATATGCTTTCATATGGTGGAGATGCACGTGCTAGACCGAGTCATGCGGCAGTTCGGTCTCCTGCAGCATATACCTGTCAATGTGGAGTCCATCCCACGCATCACAGTACGTGGGCGTGCGGAGGAGGACTGGATAGCATTTCATGCTGACCACATTGAGAGGTGGTCCGAGAGGCTTGATCACATTTTTGATCAAGCCCCGGCTGCTGGTGATGACTCACTGCAAGCGGCATCCATATACCTGGAGTGGTACTGGAGCATTACACGCCGATGGATATCTCATCCAGTACAACGTCCTCCGCTGACTTTCCACCCTCGTGGACATATCGAGAGATCACTGGTATTAAAATTTATATATATAAATTTACTATATTCAACTTTCCTCATATAAATTTTAAATTAATTTCTAATTTACAATGCAGGCCGGCACACTTCGACATGTTTATACCATTGTCGGCCAGTTATTGCAGGACCGACCGTCGGCTGAGTACGCATATGGCATTTTGAGCGAAATGAACGAAGATATTCAGATGGTACTACAGCATGTACCATCTGAACCTACTGTTAGAGCGTCGGGCCGACCGTCGTATGAGGGAGCTACCTCGAGTCATCAGGTACCATTTAGCATAGAATTCAAATTAAGTTTTCAAATTCATATTAACAAACTATTTACACTCTTTCAGGTGCCACGATCTTCATCTCCTACCATTCAGGCACCGATGACATTACCTTCATATGAGGGAGCCCGACCTTCCGATGAGGGAGCGACTTCGAGTCATCAGGTACCATTTAGCATAGAATTCAAATTAAGATTTCAAATTCATATTAACAAACTATTTACACTCTTTCAGGTGCCACGATCTCCATCTCCGACCATTCAGGCACCGATGACAGGACCTTCGACGTCAGCTTCGCTCCCGCCGCCAGTCCCACGGACATCATTTTCATCGACATATTCACGCCGTCGTCCAAGGTCATCATCGCAACAGGAGATCGAGCATATAGCGTCACAGGATGAGGGTGGTATCATCGAGGAGCTCGATCAATCGGCAGCAGTCGAGCTTCTCGATGATATACCTATCATCGACCTTGCTGTTCCCCGTGGGCGAGGGCGAGGGCGAGGGCGAGGGCGTGGACGTGGGCGTGGGCGAGGACGTCGAGGTCGAGGACGTGCTCAAAATTGAGCTTTTGAGTTCAATTTTTGAAAATTTTATTCTTTCATGTTACTTAACTCGATTCTGTGAATGAAATGATTGCTGGTTGATTGATCAATGTTATTTGTTGGTGTTTGTGAATGTATTTTGTCAAAGCTTGAACTTGTTGTACAATTTTGGGATTTTTTTAATATGATGCTAATTGTTGGCTGGGTGCCCAGCTAAAGGCGCTGAGCCATTCAGCGCCTTTAGTGTTCTGCACTAGAGGCGCTGAGTGGCTTAGCGCCTTTAGTGTAAATCACCAAAGGCGCTGAGCGACTCAGCGCCTTCAGTGTAAATTACTAAAGGCGCTGAGGGGTTCAGCGCCTTCAGTGTAAATCACTAAAGGCGCTGAGCCACTCAGCGCCTTTACAGAGAAGCCAATTTTGGCTCACACTGAGGACTTAGCCACTTTTCCACCAAAAATGACCAAGTCCTCGACGCGGTTATAGTATGTGCTTAAGGCGCTGAATGAACCAGCGCTTTCAGCATATATCATGAAGGCGCTGAAGAGATCAGCGCCTTCATAATATTTCTATGAAGGCGCTGAACCCTTCAGCGCCTTCAACACAAGTCATGAAGGCGCTGAGCGGTTCAGCGCCTTCATAGGAATATTGTGAAGTCGCTGAGCTGTTCAGCGCCTTCGTAGGAATATTGTGAAGGCGCTGACCGCTTCAGCGCCTTCACGCTGGCACCCCTACGTGGCGCCGAGGTGGCAAAAGTAGGGTTAGTTTTGCAAAAATTTTTTTGATAGGGTTAGATTGCAAAATATAAAATTTAGGAGGGTTATTTTTAAAAAATCCCCTGCCGTTGAAGAGGCAGTAAAACGAGCAACAGCCAGCAATCCAGATTTTCCCGCTTTGAAAATTCCTCTCCTCCCGCGGAGTTTGCGCGGGCAATTCCTCCGCCGCCCCCGCCGCCCCCGCCGCAGACGAAGCGTTATTATTCCCCCTTCCACACCACCATGAACTCGCTCAGTTTTCGGATCCGACAAATCGAAACCCTAATTTCGAAGAGGAAGAAGAACAGGAAGAGGAAGGAGGCGAATGGGGCATTTTCCGCGGAAGAATTCGATGGAGGAGTTCCTGAGAAGGAATTTCGAGGTGCCGGCGAAGAACCCGTCGGCGGAGGCGCAGCGGCGGTGGCGCGACGCCGTCGGCACCCTCGTCAAGAACCGCCGCCGCCGGTTCCGCATGGTCCCCGACCTCGCCAAGCGCTCCGAGGCCCAGGCCAAGCGCCAACACATCCAGGTCCCCATCTCTCCGACCTCCCTCTCTCTCTTTCTGTCACGGCCCAATAATCCCAGGTCCTCCTTGCACTGTACGCCATGTCTTATAATTGGCTAATTAGTATCACATCGTACCACTTCTCAACATCTATCTAATTTTCAACTCACAAAACAGATATAAAATTAGATAAGAGAGATCTCCTAGTTTGCTAATGCTTTACATAATTGATAGTTTATTGAACATTTTCATTTAACTTATATGATTCTGTTGCATTAATTTGTTGCAAAAACGAGGGTGAAAAATATTGACGGCAATTTCAAAAATACTTGGTGGGCGATTTCACAATCCACATCCTACTAGCATTCAGTGGAGAGCAAATACAAGAGCAATGATACGAGATAAAAGAAAACCGCAAGAGCACAAGAATTTTCTTGGTTTACACGCACGAGAGAACAATACAAAAGAAGCTTCCACTATAAAAACTTGGAGATTACAGGAGAGTTACGAATGGGAGAGATATCACTTTCACTCCAAGGCACGAAGAAAACTCCAATATAATCTCTAGCTCTACCTCAATGGAAGATCCCACCTCCTACTTGGTAAAATTAGGATTAAACCTATCTCTAGGGTTTTACTCATTTTTCTCCCACTTCCCACCGCCTTGTCTATGTCTCAATCAATCCCGAGTGTTTTCTACAAAATATAATCTTTTCCGTAGGAACAATCTTTGTCAACAACTCATCATATCCGCAAGGTTTTCTTTGTATTGATCTTCTCCATATCCAAGTATCGACGATCTAATGCCATCCGAATAAAGTGGAATCAAGCATCAATATGCTTAGTTCGGAAGTGATTCGCCGCATTCTTTATACATTTTGATTATCACAATGCAAAACATATTTGTTTTGCTTCACTCCTAGTTGTGCAAACAACCGCTTCAACTAAATCATTTCTTTCGCCTTTTCAGTCAAGGGAACATATTCGGCTTCCGTAGAGGACAAAGCAACAATGTCTTGCAACCTAGACATCAACTTATCGCACTACCTCCAAATGTGAAATATATGTTCTGTAGTGGACTGTTTTTTTGTCTTTCTACAACCGGCATGATCGGAATTTACATATCCATTTATCTCCAAAAAAGCTCCACCAAAACACAAGCAAACATTTTGTGTGCCCTTCAAATATCGAAGAACCCAATTAATGACTTGCCAATGCTCCCATCTTGGATTGGACATATATCTCGAAATGACTCCAACTGCATAAGTTATGTCCAGTCTTGTACAAACTATATAGTATACATCAAACTCCCAGCGGCAGAATTATAGATTTTTTTTTTTTTCATTCTAGCTCTTTCGGTCTTATTTTTTGGAGAGTTCTTTTTGGATAACTTGAAATGCCCAAGCTAACGAAGTAGAAACCAGATTATAATCATTCATTTCAAACTTTTCAAGAACCTTGGAAATATTGCCCGATTGACTAAGCCACAACTTGCAATACTACATATCCCTTTTAATTTGCATGCCCAAAAATTTCTTTGTTTCACCATGATTCTTAGTAGCAAACTTTTTGACATGTCAAATTTCAACTTTGTATTCTCATTTTGATCATTACTGACCATCAACATATCATCCATATATAACAAAATAGTGAAAGAATCACATGTTGAGCTTTTAAAATAAACACACTGATCAAAATCCAATCTTTTATTGTCTTCATCTTGTATGAAAGAATCATACTTCTTACATCATTGTTTAGATGCTTGCTTTAAACTATACATCTCTTCTTTAGCTTACATACTAAATTAGAATTAGCTTTATCAACAAAGCCTTTGAGTTGAAACATATAATTTTCTTCATCCAAATCACCATACAAGAAAGCAGTTTTAATATCAAGTTATTCAAGCTCAAGATCCAAATTTGCAATCAAGAATAAAACAACTCTAATTGAGCAATGCTTAACAACGGAAGCAAATACTTTATTGAAGTCAATAACTTACTTTTGTCCATAACCTTTAACAACATGTCTTGCCTTATACCTCTTGGATTCTTCGGCTTCATTCTTGATCACATACACCTACCAATTCTTCAATGCATTCTTTCCTACTAGTAGCTCTACCAACTCCCAAGTATGGTTTTGATGTAAGGAATCCATCTCATCCTTTATTGTCCTTTGCTACTTTGCTTCTTCGGGACAATCTTTTGCTTCCTGTAAACATTCGGGCTCGCCCGAATAAATAAATAAAGTATAATTCAAGAAAGGAGAATACTTCTAGGTGGTTTTATGTGGCTTAGTTGTTCTTCTCAATTCATGTGCTGGCGGGGTAGACACATTGTCCTTGCTCTCATGAGAATTATACCGACTCTCACTAGATTGTGTGCTTACTTCATGATCAACGTTACTATTATGATCAACATGAAGCGGAGGATGAACTTCATTCACACCGTGAGAAGGACCATCAACTTGTACATCAACAATAAGCTTATCTTTCTTTTGTTCTTTTTTCGTGCTTTCTTTAAACATTATGTTCTCTCTAAACACAACATCTCGGTTATGAATAGTTTTCTTAGCAATGAGATCCCAAAACCTATAGCCTAAATTATCACCTGCATAGCCAAGAAATATACATTTTCTTGATTTCACATCAAGCTTTGTTCGACTTTCTTTCAGAATATGAATATAAACTTTACACTCAAATATTCTCAAGTGTCTCTCTATAGAAAATGTCTTTGCCTCTCCATATATTTTTTGGAATGTCTCCATCCAATGCAACAATAGGTAATCTATTAAATATTAATAAAGTTAACAACTGTATTTGCCGCTTCGGTTCAAAAAGACTTTGGTAGCCAGAGTGAGACAACATACTTCGGACCTGCTCAACAATGGTTAAGTTCATTTTTTCAATGATCTCATTTTGTTGGGCGGTGTAGGGAATCGTTTTCACTCTTTGATGTCATTTTCTAAGCAAAAATCATCAAAGGCGCTAGAGCAAAATTAATGACCATTGTCAATTTGCATGCGCTTAATAAAATTTTTACTTTTCTTTTCAACACAGGCTTTGAATTTCTTAAAAGTTTCAAAAACTTGATATTTTGAAGCCAAGGGATAAATCTACCACTTTCTAGAATAATTATTTAAGAAAGTAACAAAGTAATATGCATCTCCAAGTGACTTAATATTGAAAGGACCACAAACATTGGAATAAATCAATTCCAATAGCTTGCCTTTTCTATGTATATCATTTTTTTTTGAGTTAATTTTATATTGTTTGCCCATCATACAATTATCACAAATATCAAGAGATGACATTTCAAAGAAAGGAATAAGATTATGTTCTTGTAATACCTTCATTAGATGACCAAGCTGATTATGCCAAACTTACATACATATCTTTGCCTTAGCTTGTGGTAGCAATCATCAAATTTGAATCATCACCTTTTTGAGCGGCTCCATGAAGTGTATAGAGACTTCCATCCTTTTGCCCTTTTAAAATAGTCATACTATCCCTTGATATCTTCCAAGAGCACTTTCCGAAAGTGACAACAAAGCTGGAATCATCCAATTGTCCCACCAATATTAAGTTCTTTGTGATCTCCGGAACATGGCACACATTTGTTAATGTATGCTTCTTACCATTTACTTGCTTTTATGACAATGTCACAAATGCCCATAATTTTATATGTCTGATCATTACCAAGATAGACATATTCACTATCTACTTCTTTGTATGTAAAAAAATATGATTGATCCGGACACTTGTGAAAAAAAGCACCGAACTTCAAAACCTAAGTGTCTGCACAAGAAGAGATAGTGTAAGCAACACTTACTGTGACTCCACCTTCACCATCCAAAGCATTATTAGCTTCATTCTAGACACCCTTGTCTTTTTCTTTTTGCTTGTTTTTCAAAGCATTACAATTTTTTTCTCATATGACCCGTCTTCTTGCATGACAAACAAGTAAACCATTTCCTTTGTGAATTTCACCTCCTTTTACTTTGAGATCTTCCCTTTGTGTTAGAAGATTGGCCTCGCTTCGGTGGCAGTCCTTTTTCACCAATAGTTAGTATTTGATTCATGTCACTAGACAATTGATTTATAGCCTTGCGGGTTGTGACGCCCCCAATAGTCCCACATCGGATGTGGATGGAATTGTGATTGGATTTATATGAGATATGGACACTAGTAATAATAATCGGGCTTAAGCATTTTGGGCTGTGGTGTAGTCCCACATCGGATGTGAATGGAATTGTGATTGGATTTATATGAGACATGGACACTAGTAATAATAACTGGGCTTAAGCATTTTGGGCTGTGGTTTGGGCCCAACGAGTTATTATTGCTAGTGGGCCGGGTCGTTATATTTGGTATCAGAGCCAATAACCAGCCGGAAGTGTGCGGCGAGTCTCGGCTGAGCCTGGGTCTAGATGACAGGGCTAGCGAGACAGGTCTCACATCGCCTGGTGATCTTGGGCTGCTGTGTGTGTGTTTGGGCTGACGAGGACGTTAGGCCTAAACGGGGGGAGTCTGTGACGCCCCCAATAGTCCCACATCGGATGTGGATGGAATTGTGATTGGATTTATATGAGACATGGACACTAGTAATAATAACTGGGCTTAAGCATTTTGGGTTGTGGTTTGGGCCCAACGAGTTATTATTGCTAGTGGGTCGGGCCGTTATACGAGTTTCTTCATTCAACAATGAAGCAACAATATCATTCAACTTGAATTTGTTTCTCATTGTGTTCGCCACAATAGTAAAAGAGCATTCCAACTTGAAGGCAAAAAACTCAAAAGGAGTAAGCAAAGGACTTCTTCATCAGATTGATTTTGAGAGACTTCATTTGTGCCACGATAGTGTTGAGCTCACTCACATGCTTGTGAATAGTAGAGCCTTCTTGCATCTTCAAGAGAAAGAGTGTAACGCCTCATAGTCCCACGTCGAATAGGGAAGAGGTTCTGTAATAATTGGGCTTAAACATTTTAGGTCGGTGATTTGAGCTCAACGAGTTATTATTACTAGTGGGTCGGGTCATTGTATTTGGTATCAGAGCCGAATACCAGCTGAAAGTGTGAGAGTTAAGTGCTATGTGGGGCAAAATGCTACACAATGGGTTTAGTGGAAGCCACCTCTTGAACCTATAGGAGCCACCTCTAGAATCTCACATCGCCTGGTAATTTTGGCTTATATGTATGTGATCTGGGTTTGGACCTAACGAGGACGTCAGTTCAAGATCTAAACGAGAGGAGTTTGTAACGCCTCATAGTCCCACATTGGACGGGAAAGAGATTTTGATTGGGAATATAAGAGGCCATGCACCTAGGGATGTAATGTGGGCCGTGCCGGGCTGGCACGACCCACATTAGCCGGGCCGATTTGGGCCACAGTTAGGCCCGGCCCGACCCGATTATAAATTCGGGCCGGGCCGGGCCGGCCCGTTTTTTCAAAGAAAGAGGCCCGGCCCGGCCCCCTGGCCCGCCTAGCACATGCCGAGCCGGGATTCGTCCTGGCCTGATATTTTTTTTTTCATTTTTTCTCTACAGTTTTTTTGTACCATTTTTTTCTATTTTTTTTTTCCTTTGGAATAGTAGACAACTCATTTTTAAATTATAATTTTTGACTTATAGTTTTTACTCTACACAATTGTACCCAACTCTTTGAATTTTTTTTAAAAATTTTATAAATTAAAAAAACTAAAATACCAACAATAAATTTAACTTTTTAATATTATTAATTTTTAATATTATATAAAATTTAAAACTTTAGAGATAAATCATTTTAACTTTTTAATTATATAGATTTTTAATATAATTTTTTTAACTTACATTTTTTTGGCCAATATCCAACTTTAATATAAAATTAATATTACCTTTTTTCATAATTTTTATTATTTGAAGAGAAATTGATATTCTAAAAAAAAGAATAATTATAAAAAATATATAAATTTTGAATTAATCATATTACATAATTACATTAGAGGAAAGTAGGAAAAATTTAAAAAATTTAAAAATATATTTAAATAAAATGGCATGGTTTACAAAGCCAACTAGCAAACAATAGAAAAAAAAAATTACAACATTATTTTCTCTTCATTATATTATTTTTTACTTAAAAAAAAAGAGACACATAATAAAGAGATGCACCAAATAGAAAAGGAGAGGCACAACGAGTAATAATTGGTAATGAAGATATCGCGGAGGTTGCACTCTAACTTGTCGCAGGTGTTGGTGTATTTTTTGGTAGTTGATTCTGTTTCATCTGAAGATATAAACTTATGACCTCCTTATTTGTATTCTTAATTCTGCAGCTCGGCAATCGTTTAAGCAGACTAAAATCTCGACTGCATCCTCTTTAAGCGGAGTTCTGTAATCATCCAGTGTTCTTTCACCTGTACTAAAAGCAGACTCCGATGCCACCATTAAAACCTGCACAGTTAGTAGATCGCGTGCCATGGCAGAAAGCACAGGATATGTACTTTCATATGTCTTCCACCAGACTAAAATATATAACTTATCTGCTTTATCTTTGTTGAAAAGATTTGAAAAATCGATTTGCAAGTAAAACTGAAGTTCGTTAAAAGAAGCTGCGTTAAAATCAGTTTGTTTTTGTTTTCTCACCAAAGATAAAAGTATATTTTAACTAGTTTTACCACTTCTATTACTGCTGTTGCTTTGTAACTGTGAAAAACATGGTCGCTTACTACCCGAAGCGGCTGCATAAATACTATACATTTGATATAAAGAATTATTTACTTTTGAAATTTTTTTTTCCACTTGAATAATTTGTTGAATTAATTTCTAAAAATTTATTATATTTTATAAGAGCAATTTTTACTCCATTTAATTTAATTCTAGGATCCATTACAGATGCCAAAGAGGTGCAATGGGAATTTCTTTCCAATATTTTTAAAATTTTGATTCCATCAAAAAACCAATTTGACTTAAAATAGGAGAATTCATATATTCAGCAAAATGATTATTCATAAGTAAAATTTGATTAAGAAAATGACATAATGTAGGATAATACACACCTGACAAAAGTTTGATTGACTTATAAAATGGTTGCAAAAAAGCTATAGGAATTTGGCCAATATCCCATTCTTCATTAGTTATGGGATTATGCTACATTCTCTTATTACAAAAAATAGATAAAACATTTCTATACTTATAACAATATTGCAACATTTTATATGTAGAATTCCATCGGTGTTGAACATCAAAAATAAAATTTCTGTACTTTTGGCCCAATTGTCTACATAAACTTTTAAAATCTTATTTTTTTGGACAAGAACTATGAATAAACATAATATAATCTTTTAATTTTTTTATTTATGGACTAATTATTTTTAGACCCTTATGTACACATAAATTTATAATATGACATGCACATTTATTATGAAATAATTTTTCATCTAAAGTGGGATGCAAATTATTTTTCAAAATTTGAACTGCCGTTCTATTATTGCGCATTATCAAAACTAATTGAAATATTTTTTTGGTTAATTTTATATATTTGTAAAATATTTTTAATTGCTTGAGCAATATGAGTACCAGTGTGTGGAAACTCAAGTTCTTGAAAACCAATAATTTGTTTTTGTAATATCCAGTTAGAATCAATCCCAGGTGCCGTAACATATGTAAAACTGCGTTCATTTCGAGATGTCCAAATATCGGAAGTAAGTGAAATTTTTGAATTCAAATTTTCTAAAATATAAATTTAATTTTGTCTATATTGAAGAAATGTTTTTATTGAGTATTTGTGACTAGTGTTTCGAGAAGTTTTTTTATATGCGGGATTTAAAGTTGTTTTCACATAATGTTCAAAGTATAGACATTCGGCGAATATTGAAGCAAGTTCTCTTCTATTACGTTCATAAGAATATTGAAATGTACTAACTCCGCTAGAAGTAAAAGCAAGTTGCGATTGTTTTGTCTCTTTACCTTCTTTTGTAAGATGTTTCTGAATATGTCGATCAAGATGACCTGTTCCACCGGAACTATTACAAGAATATTGAGTCGTACATATTGCAGAAACAGCTCGCAAATCTTTTCCTTCGATTTCTTTGATATTGAAGTACTTTCAAACTTCTCTTGTTTTTCGTTTAGACGCTTTTTAAGAACTTGCGTCTAAATTATGTTGAGTTTGCGAGCTGTCACCACTTTGTGTAGAGTCACCGGCTGCAGTTTCTGATTGATTACTAACATAATACTCAGTAGTATAATCAGTACAAGAAAAATCTATATGAGAAAATTCACGTGATATTGCTATAAAAAATAAACACAAGAAGACTAAAAAATAATTAAATAAAAACTTCTGAAAAAAATTAGAAAATTAAACAGTAAGAAATTAAATATTGCCTTGAGATTGAGATTTTGTATGGTGAGATTGTAGAGAGATTTTGTAAAAAAAAGTTGTTGAAAAAATTTGCAAAATAAACTTGAGAGAGAAAATTTTAGATAGAAAGTTTGAGAGTAGAAAGAATTGGTATTTGTAGAAAAAGAATTGGAGAATTGTTTGTTGTGATGAATTTGGAGATTTGTAGGAGTATTTATAGATATAATTTTTTTTTTAAATTTTTTTAGAAATATAAAAATATTTTTAATTTTCTTGACCAAAATACTCTCTCTAACATTCAAAAATTTGAATGATAGTAAGGGCATTCTAGTCATTTTGACAAATTTCTTTTTTTCTACTTTCTCTAAATATATATATATATATATATATATATTCAAATATTACCCAATGGCTCAACATTGAGCCATTGGGCTCTTTTCTCAAGGGTCTGCTATGGTGGCTGGGAAGAGTTGGCTGCCAGGCCTATAAAATAGGCCAACCATGCCCAATTAGTTTGAAAAAAAAGGCCTAGGCTAAAAGGCAAGACTAGTACCCCTCCCCATTTAACTCTGGGTCGTGCTGTCCCAACTGGCACGGCCCATACAGGTCATGCCGTGTCGCGTCATGCCGATGGGCTTTGATGGTGCGGCCTAGCATGGCTCGGCACGGATGCTGCAGTATCCGTGCCTGGCCATGGCCCAGCCCGGAGTTGTGCCGGGGCCGTCCGTCCCGTTTTACACCCCTACATATACCCTAGTAATAACAACTAGGCTAAAGAATTTTGGGCCGATGGTTTGGGACAACGAGTTATTATTGCTAGTGGATCGGGTTGTTGCATTTAGTATCAGAGTCAAATATTAGTCGAAAGTGTGAGAGCTAAGTGCTATGCTGGGCAAAGTGCCACACCACAGGTTTGATAGGAGCCACTTCTAGAATCTTACATCACCTGGTAATTCTGGTCTATTTGTGATCGGGTTTGGACCTGACGTCCAGTAATGCCTCATAGTCCCACATCTGATGGGAAAGAGGTTCTGTAATAACCGGGTTTAAGTATTTTGGGTCGTTGGTTTGGGCCCAATGAGTTATTATTGCTAGTGGGTCGGGTTATTGCATTTGGTATCAGAGTCGAATACTAGTCGGAAGTGTGAGAACTAAGTGCTATACGGGGCAAAGTGCTACACTATAGGTTTGGTGGGAGCCACCTCTTGAACCAGCAGAAGTCATCTCTAGAATCTCACATCGCCTGATATTTTTGGTTTTTATGTCTGTGATCTGGGTTTGGACTTGACGAGGATGTCAGTTCAAGGTCTAAACAGGGGAGTCTGTAACATCTCATAGTCCCACATCGGATAGAAATGAGATTTTGATTGAGAATATAAAAGGCCACACACTCTAGTTATTAAAAATGAGATTAAGCATTTTGGACCGGTGGTTTGGACCCAACAAGTTATTATTGCTAGTGGGCCGGATCGTTGCAAAGAGTTTCTTCATTGCATGCATTTTGTTCAAACTGGAAGGTTGTTCAAATAATTGCTCCAAAGTCTCCCACAACTCGAACGCAGTCTTGCATTGTTAGGCATCAAACAGATGGTGAAATACATGGCCTAATCGTCGCCAAACATTTTTGGTCAAATATATCCATTCATGATTATCCATACTAGTGGGCTTTGCACCTTTCCCGAATGTTAGTAAATCAAGCTCCTTCTCAACTAAACAATCATCTATCATGATTTTCCATATAGGCTAATTGCTCTCATTCAACTTCTCAAATTCCATTACTTTCTTAAATTCCATTATTCTTTAAAACCTTAAGCTGGTAGAGAACGGTGTTTTTATATTTTTATATTATTTTTGTATTTAACACTCTCCCTCACATCTGGGCTCGAGATTTTTTGATAGGCCCATGACGAGAACTTAAATTAAACATGAGGAAATCAATAATGCTTGGAGCCTGGCATGACTCAAACTTTAGACCTTTTATTCTGACATCATGTTAAATTTTGTGAAATAACTGTTGTTATCTAAGCTTGTAGAGAACAGTGTTTTTATATTTTTGTGTTTAACAAGCCCATATATAATTAGGCCATATGCTTTCTATCTTGATGCTGTAATCTCGTCTATTACGCTATAAGACTGTTTGCTGAAACAAAATATGCATGGATTGCATTAGAGAATGCTAATATGTAGGGTATAGTTCTGAGATTAAGTTTTCAACCCAAAATGGATGTATTATTTTCTTGTAGCAAGGATTTAAGTACCATGGCTTAGGGTCTTGCTGTGCACTTGCTGGAACGGTACGACACGGTTTGTGCCGTCCTGTACCGAGTTGTGTTGATAACAAAATACTTATGTGTTGACACACTTTGGCATGAAATATTTGTGTTTTGAGGCACAATATATTCTAGTTGCTCTTAATACATTCTTTACAAATCTTTTTTACTCTATCGATATTATTACCAGCTATTTCCAAACAGAGAGGGTTTCGAGCTGTGCCATCGGTACGGGGTCGTGTCCTGCCGAGAAGGCTGTGCCATCGGTACGGGGTCGTGTCGTGCCGATACCTTCTCGGCATGGTTTGGCACAATGAGCATACCCTATGCCGCAGGCACTTAGATCCTTTATTTAGAAACACAGAATTATGGACTGCAACTACTTTGATCAATATTTAAAAGTAGATTTAGCGGAAGCTATCAAATTCTACTATGTGATTCTTTTCAATTATCATTCAGAAGAAGCCCATAGAATGAATAATCTTTTATTTATTGAGAATATTAGAGAAGGGAACTATTCAAAGGGAAGCTGTTGTTTTTTTACAAATCTCTCTTTAATGTATCTCTATGCCTACTTGACAGTTGTTTGAGCCAAACATTCTAATTATTTCTTTTTTACTTTTATACTTCTATTGGCCAGGAGAAAATCCGAGTTGCACTTTATGTACAAAAGGCTGCGCTCCAATTCATCAATGGTATGCCCTCTATTAAGCTCAATTTTACTTGCGGTATAATTCAACATATTCTCCCTTCTTTTCTTCTTTCAGCCGCTAGAAAAGTTGAACCTCCACTGACAGAAGAGGTAAGGAAAGCTGGTTTTTGTATTAACCCTAATGAATTGGCATCGATATCTCGCGGGCACAACGTCAAGGATTTGGGAAATCATGGAGGAGTTGATGGAATTGTGAGAAAATTATCTGTCTCGATAGAAAACGGCATTAAATCTGATGAAATTTCCATCAGACAGAATATTTTTGGTGCCAACCAATATGTCGAAAAGCCTCCGAGAAGCTTTTGGATGTTTGTATGGGATGCTTTTCAAGATCTGACTCTAATCATCCTTGTATTTTGTGCCATTATATCCATAGTTGTTGGACTTTTCACAGAAGGTTGGCCAAAGGGCATTTTTGATGGTTTAGGAATCATGCTCAGTATTTTTTTGGTCGTCGCCGTCACTGCAGTTAGCGACTATAAGCAGTCATTGCAATTTAGAGATTTAGATAAGGAAAAGAAAAAGATATCTATTCAAGCGACTAGAGATGGATATAGACAAAAGATTTCTATATATGATGTGGTGGTCGGAGATATTATCCATCTCTCAATAGGAGACCAAGTCCCGGCTGACGGATTGTTTGTCTCTGGTTACTCCTTGTTAGTAGATGAATCGAGCTTATCTGGAGAGAGTGAACCGGTGAATATTTCTCGGAAAAATCCTTTCCTTTTAGGTGGGACTAAAGTGCAAGATGGCTCTGCTAAAATGTTAGTAACGGCTGTTGGTATGAGGACTGAGTGGGGAAATTTAATGGAAACTTTGAGCCAAGGTGGCGAGGACGAGACACCATTGCAGGTGAAGCTAAATGGTGTTGCTACTATTATAGGAAAGATCGGTTTGGGATTCGCTGTAGTAACATTTTTGGTACTTTTCACCAGATTTTTAGTCCAAAAGGGATTGCATTCTAGTTTACTGAAATGGTCTACAGACGACGCTTTGACTATACTCGATTACTTTGCTATATCTGTTACTATAATCGTCGTTGCAGTTCCTGAAGGGTTACCTTTGGCTGTTACTTTAAGTCTCGCCTTTGCAATGAAAAAACTTATGGATGAAAAGGCACTTGTGAGGCACTTATCAGCGTGCGAGACAATGGGCTCTGCTAATTGCATTTGCACTGATAAAACAGGCACTTTGACGACTAATCACATGGTAGTTGATAAGATATGGGCATGTGAGGTGTCTAAATCACTGAAAGATAAGGCGAGTTCTAATGAGCTAAAGGCAATTATTTCTGAGAAGGTTGCAAGAATTTTAATTGATGGTATATTTCAAAATTCGGGTTCAGAGGTGGTGAGAGGAAGGGACGGCAAGAAAACCATCTTGGGCACCCCAACTGAAACAGCATTATTAGAGTTTGGCCTGCATATGGAACAGCTTTTTGATGTTCAGCATCAAGATTGTGAAAAAATGAAGATGGAGCCTTTTAATTCAGTCAAGAAGAAGATGTCTGTGCTCATTTCATTACCTGGTGGTGGAATTCAAGCACTGTGCAAAGGTGCATCTGAAATTATATTACAAATGTGCGACAAAATGATTGATAAGAATGGAAATACCGTCTCATTATCCGAAGGACAAAATAAGCATATTTTAGATGTGATTAACAACTTTGCTTGTGAAGCATTAAGAACTCTTTGCTTGGCTTACAAGGATATGGACACAGGTTATGACAGAGAAGAAATTCCGGATTTCGGGTACACCCTGATAGCTGTTTTTGGCATTAAAGATCCAGTGCGACGTGGCGTAAAGGAAGCAGTTAAGACTTGTCTAGCGGCAGGTATCAAAGTGAGGATGGTGACGGGAGACAATATTAACACAGCAAAAGCAATAGCTAAAGAGTGTGGAATATTGACAGATGATGGCTTAGCCGTAGAAGGACAGGAATTTCGTAACAGAAGCCCTGAGGAACTGAGGAATTTGATACCTAAGATTCAGGTTCTGCATCTGATATTTTTTTTTTAAGAAACTTCAAAGTTGACTAGGTGAATTTGCATTTAGATCCATGTGTTACAAATCTTAGAATTTCTTGGCCAAAAGTGAATTGCTAGAGATTATAATTTTCTGTGCAGGTAATGGCTCGATCTTTGCCTTCAGACAAACATCTGCTGGTGACAAGCTTGAGAAATATGTTTAGTGAAGTTGTTGCAGTGACTGGTGATGGCACTAATGATGCGCCAGCACTGCATGAGGCAGATATTGGCCTTGCGATGGGCATTGCAGGCACAGAGGTATGTATATTCTATTTCCCCTATTACATTTTTTATTTTCTTTTGTTGTTGTTATGTTGTATCCCTTGTGCCTTTGGTAGATTGTTGATAGCCTTGAGAAGATCAATGGCATTGCTGTATTTTGTTTCCAAGCTGCAATAATATTCTTAAGACGATCCATTACTTTTTCATGCTTTCATTGTTAAAGATCGCACACATTGTCAATTCTTACATGCAATGTTCGAGGCTTCTTTTTTTATTTTTTGGTTTTTTTTTTTTAATCTTCAAGTGTTCTCGGCTCTGATACCAATTTATAGTTCCATGGTTAAACAATGGTTCCAAAGAAGAGTAGAGGAAGAAAAAAAATTAGAAAGGAACAGAAGGGATAGTCTTAAAAGAGTTGAGAAAAAATAGGTACAAGGCTCTGTGGCTTGAAAAACAAGACTTTTCTTTAGTAACTTTCATCGAAACCTAACTCAAATGTTTCAAATAGAAAATATCCGACTTGATCGTGTTCTTGGACTGTATACTATGTATCAGGTCATGTTTGACCCCCTCTAGGATCCTAGAAAACTTCCCAGTAAAACAATGGTTACATCTTAGCCTTGGCTGGATTCACTTATCTAAGATCGAATTTTAATTCCATTAGGAATCTTTAAAGAAAGGAACCCCCATAATATTTCTAGTCTGTGCAGTGGCTACTAGGGTATATTTATTAAATGCCTTAACTTCACACAAATATGCCCTTCTGAAGATAATGCTTTAAATAAATAACTGTAACTTTTTCTGACATGTTCATCCACCTATACATCAAGATAGGTAAAAGGCTAAAAGCAGAATATTACGATTGGCGCAAATGTGGGGAGTTTTTGATGCAGAAGCTTCTAGTGGCATCCTCAGATGGAGAACGAAAAATGCAGCTGTATGCATCTTCTGCAGGCAATTATCTAATATTTCACTTCTTACGCAGGTTGCAAAAGAAAATGCTGATGTTATTATCATGGATGACAATTTTGCCACCATCATTAATGTAACAAAATGGGGTCGTGCTGTTTACATTAATATCCAGAAATTTGTACAGTTTCAGTTGACAGTTAACGTGGTAGCTCTAATGGTCAACTTCGTTTCAGCATGCATTACAGGTAATTCAGATATGCTATCTCTGATTTTATATAGAGATTGTATTAGGTACCTCTGCAAAATTATTATTTTTGTATATATAAATCCCTACAAAAATTTGAATTTATATATGCTCCTAAAGAACATAGTTTCTTACATATATAGCCCTTCTACTTACAGAGTCGGCCCCTCTTTAAAAAACCTTTTGTAACAGAAAACTAACTTCCTCCAGGAATTCGATGAGTTTCAAACTTAAGATAAGGGTAATTTTGTAGTAAGCTGAACTCTTGAGGCGGTGTATGCGAAAATTTCGATTTTATACTATATGTGAATAGATGATTTCGGTTCGCAGGGATATAAGCTATATGGAAAAGCCTCTTTTATACACAACAATTAAGTTGCTCTATCTTTGAGATCATACATCTTTTTCGTACTGTACATCATAGGGAAGGCTCCACTCACAGCTGTTCAGTTGCTTTGGGTCAATTTGATAATGGATACGCTTGGCGCTCTTGCATTAGCCACGGAGCCTCCTAATGAAGCCATGATGATAAGACCTCCAGTTGGGCGAGGGGACGACTTCATCACCAAGATCATGTGGCGAAGCATCATTGGTCAGAGTTTGTACCAACTGATTGTACTTGGAGTTCTCATGTTTGACGGTAAACGCCTTTTGAAGCTCAAGGGTCCAGATGCTGAGTCCATTCTCAACACATTTATATTCAACTCATTTGTGTTTTGCCAGGTACGGTTATCTTAGTATACTCTTTGGACAACTTTTCGAGAATGTGCGGCTACTTTTATTAACATAATCCAAGCATAGTTTTCTCTTTGTCTCTTAATTGGTTGTTTTAGTTTATGGTTAATGTACAATCGGCACTGAGCTATCTATTTAGCTTTATAGTTTGTCACAGTAGTTTCACGTTTTTAATACTTCCAAGGATTTAGAAAAGTCAATTCATTTGAAAATCTACTGTTATATACTGATAATCTGATCTAAGTGTCTACTTGGTCCGGCTACTGGAACATCCTTTATACTTGAGCGAATATGATTATAGGAATTTAACATGGTTACCTCAATGGCTAAATCTGATAACTCATCCCACTGTCCTACTACCGTAGGATCAAAAGCAATTTTTATTTTTATTTTTTTCTGCAGCTGTTTAAACTGAATTGTGCGACTTGGTTACTGGAAACTGACATTCAATTTCTGTTTACACAATCAGGTATTCAACGAAATAAACAGCAGGGATATGGAGAAAATCAATGTATTAAGTGGAATATTTCGCAACTGGATATTCATAATTGTAGTCATATCCACAGTCGCATTCCAAGTAATAATGGTGGAGTTCCTTGGCGCTTTTGCAAGCACAGTACCACTGAGTTGGCAACTGTGGGTGCTTAGCATATCAATTGGGTCGATAAGCTTGATCCTCGCTCCAATTTTAAAGTGCATCCCTGTTGAATCAGACGAGCACATCGGTCGTCATCACAATGGTTACTCGCCGATCCCTAGTGGCCCTGATTCAGTGTAAACAAAAAGGGAAGGAAAAAAGGAAAAAAAAACAAAACAGTGCTTGTGCTGCAATTTGAGTCTATTGCGTCTTAAGTTTTTCGACCATGTAATATAAGCGATACGTGTTTGTAGGATACTAAGATCCAGATGGGAAGTTCTATCACTATTATTAGGGAACTCTGATTAGTTTTGAATTATGTATTGTTTCTTTGGCTCTGAACAGGATGTTGATGAATACTAGCACTTAACATAAATTCAATCTATCATAGAAAAACAAAATTTAAAAAGGTAAGTGGTTAATATTAAATTGTGAAGGAGTTCTCCTATTTCCTTTTATGTAAACATCAAGGATTTTTTCGCTGAGCTCGTAATATGAACTTATACGATCTTATTTCATATTGTTGTGATTGATGCTGATATGATTATGAAAATGATTGCAGAACTGTCTCGCCGGGCTGAATCTGTTAATAGAAGATAAATAAATGCATGCACACAGGGATGCTGTGATTTGTGAGTTCCTGTTTGATGCCCAAAGTTCCCTGTAATATGTGCATGTTTAGGAGTTATAAATGCAAATGTTGATGTCTGTTGCAAATTCTAAGCTGTGCTGAAAGTTTACTGCATTTGGGGGTTGTTTAATTATCTGCATTTCAAACTGTACTACAGAGAGGCAGCTAGAGGTAAGCCCAAAAATTGTTTGGCTTGCTGTATTTGTACTTAGGTGATGCAGTTAGAATCAAAGTATTTTGATCTCCATCCGAATTGGATCTAAATCAAAATGCGGCAGTTGTAGAAAGTAATTTTATATCAGAGGTTATGTAAACTACGTGCTAACGTTCCAATCAAATAAAAAGTTTGAAGTCACTGTACTTACAAGAACATACCACCGAATAGGATTAGATACAAATGTAACTGTTGCATGTTCAACTGTAGACCTTGTTTGAGTACAAATATTAACTCAAACTATTAGTGATGCGTGTTATATTGTAGTTGGTTGATCCCTCCTTAAACACACTGTTGTGTTGGAAATTGGTGGTAGTGTCTCCAATTTGATCCTGATATGTAGTGTATTGGAGCATTTACTGTTTGGATATGGTAACCCTATTTGTTTTAGCTAAAGCTTTGCAAAATACCGTTTGAAAAGTAACCTAAATCGCAATCGAACCCAACAAACTTTTAATAAAACTAAGATGTTTTAAATTGGAGATTTAGCTTTTGGAGCATTCCAACTATTGCATTGTAGAGCCAAAAAAGCTGCTGGTGTTCCAAAACTTGAGGACATGTTATGGCTTTTACCTTTTAGGCTGCTGTGCAGTCTCTCCATGCAGAAGTGACCTTTTCTTGAGGTTATTTTTGTGGTGCGCCACCAGAATACTGCAACCTGTAATTGCTCCATAAATTGCAGTGCAATATATTCTGATATAATATTGGGCCAAACAAGTCCTAAAATAACTAAAATTTAGATCCAGCTTTTTCAGTCACGGTACGGCCAAAAGTGATTTGTTTAAAAAATATTTTGTATAGTGCTACCGCAAAATACTATAGCCTGCAATAGTTAAGCTTATTTTGGGTTGCTGTATCCAAACATGTCCGCTTTAATAATTTGGAAGGTCCGAAAAATTCTAACAACACTTTAAATGCTTATCTTCTAATATTATAAGATAGTGGCGAGGACAATCATCACCGATTTTATAGCATTGGAAAAGAATAGCTCCAAACCATTTTCAAATTTTATAGACCTTTCCAAGCATAAAAGTAGTGTTTTTGGCAACTCAATACCAAACTAGGTTGAGTCAAATAATCATTCAGCCCAAATTATGGTACTACGTATGAGGTAAACTTGAAAAAAAAATCATCAAATCCAAAGTGCTGATATTAAAAGGGCGGCTCCGGTGCAAATAGCCACTGCAAAAGTGAGTTGTTTGGTAGTAACTATTTGTGTTGCATGCGGTCTATCACCTCAGAAACTAATTTTTGCAGTGTGGTGTAGTCTGCCATTGCCGATAATCTAGAATCTCAAGTTGCTGCAAGTCTTGATGAAGGTTACTGGCCGGCTAGCATAGGCAAAAATATATGGGCCAAATAGAAAGAAGAGATCATCAAATGCCTTGTTTGAGAAGGAGAACAGGTAACTAGAAAAAGAAAAAAAAGGTTGACTACTGCAATGCAGCTAACAATGGTTCAAGAGTTGCAGCTTTTATGGGCCGTGCCTGGCATGCCAAATAATTCCTAAACCTATGTATATATATATCACAAGTTTTTTCTCAAAATTTTCATTTCTTTTACTCCTACCACCCCACCCTTGATATATTTATGGCAATGGCTCTTTAAACTACCACATTTGACCAGCCCAGTTTTAAGTTTTGTTCTTATGCGTAGATCCCTTCGATTTCATAAAATCAAGGGCTTTTTTTTAAAACTGACCCTCTAAAAATTTGTATTTTTAAAAATGATCCTACAAAATTTATATTTATAAAAATGACCCTATGGGTGCCAACTGTGCGCCACATGTGCACGCCACATGAGCGGAAGAGCTTGAGTCGGATCAAGTTGAACACGCGATTTGAAATCGCGTGTCTAAACAGATAGAGAGAGAGAGAGAGAAAGGTCGCGGCGCTCTACGAGGGAGCGGAGACGGTCGCGACGCTCCATCTCGCGCTCGCCGAATATGGTGACGGGCTCGCCGAGGCGGCGGAGTCGGGCGCGCATGGCGGAGTCGTTGGTGGGCACGGCCATGGCGTAGGCGCGGCGCTTCATGAGGAGCTCCAGCACGGCCTTCTCCTGCCGCTTCCGGGCGAGGCGGCTCTCCTTCGAGACCTCGTACTCGTCGGCGCCACAGCCGCCGCTGCGGGGGACGGAGCCCTCGCGGTCGGAGTCGAAGCCCTCGCCGCCACCACCGCCGGCTCTGGAGCGGAGGAGGGTGGCAGCGGAAAGATGGGGGATGGCGGCGATTGGGGGAGGGACAGGAAGAGGGCCGAGGGCTGGGGGGGGGGGGGGGGGAGGGGTTAGACACGCGATTTGAAATCGCGTGTTCAACTTAATCCGACTCAGTGTCTCCCGCTCACGTGGCGTGCACACGTAGCGCACAGTTGGCACCCATAGAATTTTTTTTGCAAATACAAATTTTGTATGGTCATTTTTAAAAATATAAATTTTTAAAGGATCATTTTTAAAAAAACCACTAAAATCAATTGCTGTAGTTAAAAACATTGTCATGCATGTACTACAGACAGATTAAATAAGAAAATTCAAATATCACAATATTTGGTATTCAGTAGTAGTAGCCACTTCTCCATCTCAAACTTGTCTTCAAACTAGCCAACCTACATTCATTCATTCATTCATTGGGTTAAAGCCTACTCATTCTAGGGTGTTAAAAAATCATCCAAATTAGTTTAATTTCTCTTCAATAGTCAATACACATTTCATAATTATAGACTATTCTCTATTTGTGTTTTCTAATGGTTAACAAGATATATTTGATTGGTACAATTACTTTAACTTGGAGGACTACGAATACAACTTAGGTCAGGTCGAAATAGAGATATACCTCTATTTGCAGATCACTTTACATTTCACAGTAAAACCATGCTTGGTGCCCATTAAGTAGTGCATAATTGGTTTTGGCTAAAAAATAAACAAGACAATTACACAATACTCTCAAAAGTATCTTGAGCTGAGCTACATAATTTTGCATTTAATAAAGTTGTGCAACCAATAAGGACCTGGTAGTATGCATGAACATCTTGCTCATCAGAGCACCTTAGCATTTATTATCATGTGAATTAACCAAAATGGGTCTCCAGAAGCTTTCTTAGAAAATCAGTAAATAATGTTCAATTTCGAGCATTGCAAATGACTTCAGTTCAGCAAACAAGTCTCATGCAGCATCTTTATCTAGTGTAAGAGAGAAGAAAAAAGAAATCTTGTTTTGGGATCAACATATAATTTCATTACCCAGAATTACACTGTACAAGCAGAACAAAACACCGGCAGATTAAACAACAGAGAAGAAAAGGAAAGAAAGGAAAGGGGACAGCGAGTTTTGCTCATAGAGTAAAGAAGCTAACGGGGTCGAGGACGATCTAATATCACAGATGGCTACCCATTTCTAAATGACACCGATATGTTTTAGTGAACTTAGAAGAAAACTTCTTCTTCAACCAGAAGATTCTCGCCGCCTACTCACGAACAACTTGCTGACGTCTTCAGTTACTACATTGCTCCTGTTAACAATAAAAGCAAAAGGTTAAAAACAGAGAAGCGCGGGACATCCTAACTTTAATCTGCTCTTAGAATTGCGTTGATCCCTCCCCCTCGGTGGATCCACTGTCAGTGGGGTCTATTGACCCCACTATGGTAGCCAATAAGAAAGGCCTTATGCCTTTCTTTGGCATGTTGGCCCCAAAGTAAGGTCAACAAATAGAGGATGGCTTTCTCTCACCAAAAAAAACAAAACAAAACAAAGGGCTTGATGATTGATCTAATTCGGTAGATCCGGCAGATAGGAATTTTATAAAGAGTAAATTGCGCTACTGTATGTGCGATCAATTGATAACAGCTTATTTCATAACTTATATAGAAAAATATGTATTTAACGATGTTACCAATGAGGCTACAATGCATCGTTTTTCAGAGTATGAAAACATGTCGAGGACAAATGTGCTGCATTTTCCTATTTACGTAATATACATGACTCTATTATTTTTTATTTATTTATTTTTTCATTAATCACCCCACCCTAAAAGAAAAAAAAATGATGCAGATAAACAGCACGACTAGCTCCATCATCCTTACGAGCCTAATTTGGTATTATCCATTATCTCCAGGTGAGTACACTTGCAAGGAGCACAGAAACTAATAAGCATAATATGCACTGACGGTCCCTAAATTCTTGGACAACTTTCACTTCCTTGACCTTTCGATTTAAGCATTCAACTCCCTGAAATTGAACATGTTGTTCGTTGTGACACTCCTGCATGAAGTTTGCCAGTAGAAAAAAAAGGACATGCAAACATGGCTGCCATATATGATGAGCCTGGCAACCTCGGCCATCCTTAATCTCTCTCAGAATCAAACAATGGACCTCAAATGAACTTTTTTCGTTTTCACTCCCCATTGTCAAAGAAACCCTTAGTTTTGTGAGACCTCAAATGGACCTCAATGTCTAGAGGTCTAGACATTGAGGGGTTTAAATGTGGGTTTTATATTTACGGAGGGAAAGTGGTAATGGCGCTGTTCTAATGGGGTGGGGTTTTCTGCATTTCAGAATATACTTCTTCATAATTAACTTCAAGGAATCAAATGCTAAAGGTTGAGGAGTCTAGTGAAACTTAGCAAAGAGTTCAAAGCACACCAATGCAATTCACCCAACAAGCAAGCAGTTTAGCCAATGGCGGGATATAACTAGTAGATCCTAAAAGTCAATCAGAGAAAAAAGAAATGTGGGCGATAGCCGTTTTGGAAGGAAGACTATCGAAAGATGTATGACAGTTACAAACAAACTATATGCACATCAGATGACTTAAAATAAACTAACACCTAGAGAAAACGATTAA
Organism: Tillandsia leiboldiana; assembly: GCA_029204045.2. Classification (NCBI taxonomy): domain Eukaryota; kingdom Viridiplantae; phylum Streptophyta; class Magnoliopsida; order Poales; family Bromeliaceae; genus Tillandsia; species Tillandsia leiboldiana. The sequence continues at coordinate 3,489,912 of CM055081.1, forward strand.
ACAGAAATCCACTACCGTTATTCATAAACAATACGTTGATAATAAAATCAATAGCTTTGTAGGAAGCACTGAAACAGACATAAATGACATTCAAAAGCAAAGGCAGATCTCAACAAACAAAAGTAGCCAATGGCATGGCTTGTTTATGTTGCTAATTATTAATTATGCAATCAGCATCTCCATTATATGAATATAGATTCTCAACACAAATCAACTTATAGATACCCAATCAATTTAACGATCAAATCAGAAGTCCAAAAGTCATAAGTGATAGTTAGCTGGTGATTAAAAAGATGCAAGTACTTGTCAACATAAAAGAAAGAAACATAAAACTGGACAGGATCTAAACTAACCTTCCTCTGAGCTGTGGTGGAATTAAGGCATTACCCATTGTGTCAGGAACATTTCTTAGATGCTGCAATTGTCCTCTAGGTTGTTTACTGGGCGGATGTTGGAAAGCAGATCCATTTGATTCCCTCTTCTTTGATGCACTACCAGACATAGCAGCAGCAACCCTTGACGAATGGTAACTACCTATTGTCTGGTGAGAAGGTACAGATGGTGAAGCGAGAAGAAGTGAGGCATCTGGAAGTTCATCAAATGATGGTGGGGGGAAAGGCAAGACAACATTTGAATTTCGGAGTGAGGGAGGTATAGCACTCCTGGAGAACAAGGAATTTAATACATTAGTTTTGCTTCAAAAGCACTCATCTAGTTTGCTTACACATATTGAAGCACATAGCTAGAATACACCAAAGAAGTGGAATTGGTCTTGCATGACATATTCTAGAATATAGGATCAAACTCAAGAGTTAAGTAATTGAATGTAGACGCACTATTTAGCTTTTACACTACCATAGCCTCTGTATCTTTTCATTACAGCAAAAGCAAAAGGTTCAAAATGGAATTTCTGCTTTTGGGCGTAAAAGCTTGTTTCAGCTTCATGCCACAACAAAAGCTCTAGATTATTTGTTAGTCAAATGCCTAGTTTTTGGAAACTTATGCTTTGCACAATCATTAATATAAATATATATATAAAACTGGCGTAAAAGCTTGTTTCAACTTCATGCCACAACAAAAGCTCTAGATTATTTGTTAGTCAAATGCCTAATTTTTGGAAACTTCTGCTTTGCACAATCATTAATATAAAAATATATATAAAACTGGCGTAAAAGCTTGTTTCAACTTCATGCCACAACAAAAGCTCTAGATTATTTGTTAGTCAAATGCCTAGTTTTTGGAAACTTCTTCTTTGCACAATCATTAATATAAATATATATATATAACACTGGAGAATTTCAAGCAATTTCGTGAAGCCAAGTCATCACCACCCTTGTAGAAAAACCCTTTAAAAAATTTGAAACTTTTAATCAGTCCAACTTTAAATCTATAAGATAGAAAAATCTTAGCATTTTACTTAAAATAGACTAGATAAGATAAGATTATAATTTGATTCTATTTTGACTCTAAACAGAAAGTAAAATAAAGTAAATAAGATTATGGAGATATACTGAATCAAAATAAAAGAGTGTTTTAAATTCCAAAAAAGGATATACTAGATTTTGGTTATGATTATGTAAATTCCAAAACAATTGATATTATTTTACATAGAAAAAGGATAGCTTTCTTCGGGGAGCAAGGCATGTTTCTCCATTTTCTTTTACAATTCTCCTCCAACTAATTTGAACTCTCTTTTTATTATTATTTTTTTTCTATTTGATTTTAATTTTTAGCAATAGCCTTTCTTTGGCTACATATTATGTAAAGCATTTATTTTCTCTAGTTTTTCTGATTTGCAATAATAATTGATTGGTAAAGAGTAATTAATTTCTTAATTTGTCAACTACATGTTATATAACATAATTAAACTACTATAAACACAGCGGTGCATCGCACAAGTCAAAATCTAGTAGAAACGCTATTTCTGAAGCCAGGCCAAATGGGCATATAGGCTCCGTGTTACAGAAAAAACATTGACCAAAAATCTATTTACTACTTATGCTCTGCGCACTTTTATGAGACACAACCATAACTGCTCCATAAATAAGATTTATGGACAATCTGCTAATATCAATGGAACTAATTGCATACATGAAAAGTGTGCCCACCATACTTTCAACTCTTAAAATACAATAACAACTAAGCATCATGGATACCGATACGGGACACGGGACACGACACGACTCGGACACGGCGACTCAGCAACTTCCAAAAAATTAGGACACGAACACAACATGAATACAGATAATAAAATATAATATTATTAATATAATAATATATGTTTATTATATATAAATTATAAAATATAAATTTTGATAAAATATTGTTATATTTCTTATACGAATGAAAGTTTATTAAACTTTTTCATTGATAATTCATATATTCTAAGAAAAAAATCCTCCACCACACATAATTTATTTATATTGTTCAAAAAAATTTTGTATGTACTCATCAAAAAGACAAAATATTTATCATCACACATTATATATGTATAAATAAATAAAATAAAAATATTATATACTTTTTTAATTGTATGCACTATGGTTCGGTATTGAACATGCATCCCAAAAGCGTCCACATCAGACACGTGTCCGACACGGACACGCGAGTGTCCGACACGGACACGCGAGACTTATAGAAGTGTCCGTGATACATAGAATAACAATAGCATTTAAGAAAATAGACACTGAACATAAGCAACATTATGAAAAGAATGTTCTTCCAAAGCTCTTTACCAGCAAAAGGTTCGATTTCACTAAAACAATAAATAATTCTTAACACTCTATATGTCCTTCTGAATTTCCTTACCCGCAATTTATGTCTAGTGAAACATATTAATAGCAAATGAATATTAGTAAAAGCGATAGCTTTGAACCTAGACCAACATAATAATTACTGATTGATTTTTGTCATTATCAGCCAAATCTTGTGCGTCATTATCCAGTGTCTTCTTATCTTCAACCTGCTATCAACCTTCTTTACATTTCTTTGTTTCTATGCAAAATAAATTTCTTTATAGACTACCTACCGATCGACTTTGACTAAAACAACATCATATTCACTCACCAGTAGTCCTCCACCCACTTTAACTCGAAGGGCTTAATTGGTTCACCCATTTTAGACTCTGGAATCGAAATGAGATTCACTGATTCCGATAGTTGTTGTTTGTTTTACAGAAATCGGATTCCGATTCCGATTCCGATTCCACTCTAGAATGGGAATGACCCAATCCATTTATGACCCAATCTGGCTTTGAATCCTGAATTAATCTATTCCAAAGTAAACCATTCAAAGCCCTCTCTAACAAACACCTCCTCCTTCTCTCCCTTCATCACTCTGCTCTTTCTTGACCAAAACCCTCTTTCAAAATCATAAGTGTCCTAATTGTCTATTCCGATTTTCATTCCAATAATGAACTAAACATTTTCGGATGATTCGTCATTCGATTTTTCATTCCATTCCAGTGCAATCCAATTCCATTTTCCACTCCATTTTCCAGTAACGAACCAAACATGCCCTAAATTCCTTCCCTACTCCTAATGCTCTAGTATTGCACAATTAATTCAGAAGTACTTCCGAAAGGGGTTCATTGCATCAAAGCGATCCATAGACAATACAAGCTATTCTATGAAGAGAAGGCTATTATCATTGACAGAATCCAAACGCGAGAGGAATGGCCACTTTCGAGTAGCACAAATCCGACGAAATTAACTACGCAGCACATCGGCTCAAGGTCTGGAAGTCGGTAAAAAATTTCCGACCAGTTTTTTCCCCAGACTTCTACAAACAAAAATGTCCATTTGCAAATATCATAACGACCTCCGATAGCATAAACTGCAGAAGAGCAGACTTCGTGCTCTTCCAGAGTTTACAATTTCGCCACCGGCTCCATCTCCCAGACTGATGATGATTTCTGTCATTTGTGTAACTATGGCAGGCAGGCAGGCAGGCAGGCATAATTAGGTGGCATATCATATGTTAAAGATTTCGAAATCAATGGAATTTGGAAAATTAATTGCAACTGTGAAAACCGATTCAGGAGGTTCATGGAGATTGGTTAGGAAAAGCTTCAAAAAGTCCCCATTGGATTAATAAATTCACAAACTACAGGGTCCTTCTTTTCGACCTCCCCAAATCTACCGCCCCAACCATCGAAAACCCTAACAAAAAGATCGATTCAGACAAAAAAAAAAAAAAAAAAAACCCTCAACCGATTCGATCCGCGACGGAATCAATCAAACAGAAATCAAAGGGATTAAAGAAGAGATTTTATTACTGGTTCTGAGGAGGCGGAGTGGGTCGAGCGACGGAGCCCTCCGAGGGTGCCGCGGTGCTTTTGGTTTCTGCTTCTGCTTCTGCTTCTGCTTCTGCGATCGTCTCCTCTGCTTCTTCTTCTGCTTCGGACGAGGAGGATGAGTCGTCATCCTCGTAATCCACAAGCGAAGCCATCGTTAGATTCCTCGCTAGCTCACTCGCTCCCTTCTTTCCGTTGTTATGACTGCATTTCCGAATTCGGTACCGTTTTGTTCCGTGATAAGAGAAAACTGGTTATATCGAAGATAAATATAAAACTAATTAAAATTATTATAAAAATATATTTAATATGATAATAAAAAATAAAAAATAATAATTATATGAAATAATGAAATTATTCTTGATGATAATAAATTTTTAAAATAAATAAACATTTTATTTTTAAATATTTAATTTAAGATATTTATTACAAAAAATTTATTAAAATGTATATTTTACTGTATATAAAAAAAATTTATTAAAAAATTTTAAAATTTTAAAATTTATAATTTTTTTTTTAAAAAGTAAAATTTTAAAATTTATAAATTTAAATATCTTAAAATTTAAAATTTTTTAATTTAAAAAAAAATAAAATCCTGTCCCAACTAAAGAAGGGAAAAGCTGTTCCCCGCTTCAAAAAGTGTCTGCGGATTAAAGGGGAATATATCTCACCAAACACATCGAAGGTACAAATTTTTTTTATATATCTTTTTTATATTATAAATAAATAAATATGTTCGGTGGTTGTAAGTAATGTATAATTAGTGTAGTGCCCTGGTAAATAGATATTGATGGAGTGAAAATTTAAGATAATTAAAAATTAATAATTTACTAAGCAAATATAAAATAAAATATAAGAAAAAAAATTAATACTTTCACTTGATGCATAAATTAAATAAATCTTATGGACACTACTTGAAATTTTTTTAAATTTCTTTTACTTCACTTGATGAATAAATTAAATAAATCTTATGAACACTCAGTAAGAACTTGAAAAAACTTTAAATTTCTTTTATTTCTACTTCAAGTACCAAATTTATTTAATAAATGACAGTGCCATCATTGTTTTTTTAAAAAATAAAAGAAAAAAAAAGTAAGATAAAAATTTTCTTTCATATTAACTAATTTTTAGAATTAATAGTAAAAAATATTAGAATAAACTGATTAGCTAATCTACTATATTAGTAGTAGGTGCAGTGTATTATTACTTTACAATTAAAATTAGGCTAAATTACAGAAAACCTTCATGTCTTTTAAAAGTCTACATTTTGCCTTCTCGTAATTACCGAATTGTCTTTAGGGGGCAACGGTGTTAACGAAAGAGGTAAATTGACGAAAATGTCCTTACCTTATATTGAAGAGAATGAATTTTAGTTTATTTCCCGCCATTCTTGAAAGATATTTTAGGTATATCTAATAATATTTTTTAAAAAATTGATGGTTCACTCACGGAATGGTGACGGCGGGGGTAAATGCATATTTCGGTAATTACGAGGGGGCAAAATGTAAGCTTTTAAAAGACAGGGGCAAAGTGAAAAAGCGAGATATTACAGGAAGATTTTCTGTAATTTAGCCTTAAAACTATAAAAAAATTTCATAGAAATAAATTAATTAAAAATAATACATTCCCATAAATAAAATAATTAATCAATCTCTACGGTGATAATAACCGACAAACAAATAAACTATATTAATTTTTATTTAATCAAGATTCACTTGAGCCTTAAAATGGCCTACACTCTAGACATTAAATAAACGAATAGATAGTGAATATAAATGTTATACGATTGGCATGCCAAAAGAGAATAGATTTAACAATTTAGCTTGTTTAAATTTTATACAATTGGCATAAAATACTAATTTAGCTTGTGAGGAGAATAATTTTGTCAACTTCGATTTTCATTTATATAAAGTCTCTAGAGACTTCACATCATCTAGTAATAATAAAATAAAAATATATAGCTCTTAATATTATATATTAGTTTTTTAGAATGTAATATATTAGTTTATCAATTTATTGAAATCACTTCACATAATTCAAAAAAAAAAAAAAATAGAGAATCTAGAATTACATTTTATTGTATGTTATTAAATAATAAAACAAAACCTTTTTTTATCATACCTGCAAATTTATAAGTTATATTTGATACATATTTGTCATACTTAATTACGTTAGAAGTTTTAAATAAAAAGTGAGATATTAGCTTATAACCTATTAAAATAAGCAAGAAGAATATATAAAGAAGTAATAAAGAATTGATAATAATTGCAAATAGATACCTACAAAGTTAACATAAATAGAAGTAAAAAATATTTTGGAAAATATATGTCTATCAAATATGCAGCGGTGAACTATTCACCGCTTTTAAAAGTAGAGTTGTTATAGAATATGGCATCAATTGAACTTTAAAATTGAAGAGGAAAGAAATTATAATATGAGATACTGTGAGTTTGAATAAAAAAAAATTTCCTTTCTCATTTATTTATTTTATTGTTTATTAAAATGAACTATGAATTATTATGTTATTACATTAAATTATATGGTCTTTTATGGAGGTTTAGAATATAGTTGACATTTCTACTCCCGTGCCATAATAAGATATTTGATTGATCTTTTATTTTCATTTTTATTGTGTGAATTTAATAAGTCATTTTGTGTTTTATTTTATTTTTTTACATATTTATTTGATATCTATATCTAATAATTCTTTTATAAAGATAATAATAATAATAATAATAATAATAATAATGTCTATTTCTATCTATTTTTAAGATCACAGTGGTCATTTTTTATAAATGCGCGGTGGATTGTTTAGGTGATGGAACAAATGAAAACATAATTAAAAAAATACATACAATAATATTATATTGTTGGCTATACAAATGTTAGGGAGTGGAAGTTCTAATAATATTTTTATAATTTGTGAATAAATTCACCTATAAAAATTTATTTCACATAAAAGTTTATTTGTTCTTTTATTTTTGGTATTAATCTTTATTTTGAATCGCTATATATTTTTTGTATTAATCTTTACTATCGTGTTGTTGATATAATTTATAAGTTACTTACGATTTCAATTATATTAAAAAAAGATAAATTATACCAGTAATATAATAGAGAAAGTAGAATAATTTTACTTTTTTTTTGTAAATGAAAAGTTGTTAAACTATATAGTTCATTATATTAAAAAAAACTTATACAAAATATAAAATAAAGAGTTTTTAGAATTTCTTACCACTAATTTTTTTATCTCCAAATAATAAGACATGAATGCTACTTTATTGTTGTCTCTTCATATTTTAAAAATACATTTTAGATAATTTTCTCAAATCAAGTAATGGGTAATTAATTTTTACAAATTTTTTTATTATTTAATAATTTTGTTCCTCGAAAAGAAAGGGTAGAATTTTTACGGGCTATCGCATCAACTAGATCTTGAAATTAAATGAAAAAAAAAATTATAGCAGGAGATACTGATTTGAATCATAATTTTTTTTTTCTTATTTATTTATTTATTATTTTATTAATATAAATTATAAATTATTATATTAGATTATATGATCTTTTAAGGAGGCTTAGAAAATATTTTAAGATTTATACTCTCGTACCATAATAAGATGTTTAATTGATTGCTTTTAATTTTTATTGTGCGAACGTAATAAGTCATTTTGTATTTTATATCTTTCTTTACATATATATTTGACATTCATATATGATAATTTTTTTATAAATATAATTTTTTTATAAATATAATTTTTTTTAACACTTAAAGATAAAATATATAAATACCTTTTATTTATAAACAATTATAAAATGGTCTCCTTAACTATTTTTTATTTGACTTTCTTAATTAAAAAAAAATTATATGGAGAGATTTTTTATTATAGGCTTGCTCTGTCTATGGCTATGCAAGTACTAGTGATCCGAGACCTATTTTTGGAGATGTCACCTATTATGGCATTCTAACTGATATTATAGAATTGAATTATTATGATGGATTTAAAGTTATTTTGTTTAGATGTGATTGGGCTGATGTGACTAAAGGCAAAGGTGTAAAGAAAGATACATTAGGATTCGCACTCGTCAATTTTTCTCACTTGATACATACCGGCGATTTTCTTAGTGATGAACCATTTGTGTTTGCGTCGCAAGCTCAACAAGTGATATTTGCTCAAGATCGTCGAAACCTTGGTTGGTTTGTTCCTAGGCCAATGAAACCTAGGGAGATATTTGATATGGGAGAGATGTCTTCTAAAGATGATGTAGAGAGGGTAACGGAGATAGATCCTTGCATTTCGGTTGATTTTGCAGATAATTTTGAACCAGAAAATGATGATCTTAGTTGGGTCAGAATGGATGTTGAGGGGATATTAATTTAACCTTTAGCTAAATTAGATGTCATTATCAGTTAAATATTTGTACTTCACAACACTATTAATATCATTCAGTGACTTCTATGTGACTAGTAATATCTCTTTTCTTCATTTATGCTATTTCTGACAATATTTTTCTATTAGTTTACGGCATTGATAATTGGTTGTATGATGAGTATTAGTAGGCATCAGCGAACAACATGAGGGTATCATGGAATTAGGTTCCTTTTTGTTTTGTTCCTTTTGGGCTCTATTAGTCCTTTGTGAGGATATTATTGTGTTCTGTTGATATAACTTACTTTGAACTTTACTAGTGATTGTTTCATATTATTTACCGATAACGTCTCTTTTGGGACTGTTTGGGCTGGATTGAGCTGTTGGGTGTATGTTGGATTAATTCAATCCGAATTGAAGTACTTTTGTTCTTATTGTTGGAGCGAGCTTCTGCAAAGATGTTGTTTGAGTGGTTTAATATAGTGTACTGAGATTTTGAACATGATTACTGCTTAATGCTCAATTTAATAGCAGGAAGCTCTTCTAGTTCTTTATTTGTATCATCTTGATCTAAATTGTTGAAGGATGGCTGGTACTTTAACTGATATGATGCATAAATAGAAATCATTGATTTTAGGTCAGTTTTCAAGTATTTCTTTGTGATTGGATTACTAAAGATCACCTTTTGCTTTGTCTTAGTTAGTACGTATGTATTCCCTTAATGTTCTCTCACTTAAATATGCTATTTTGACATGTTAAGCCCGGCTATTCAAGCAAGTTCTCAGTAAGTGAATTTACCGAAGCTCAACTTGTTCAGGTTAAGGTACATCTAATTTACTCTCATCCTCTATATGGTTTAAGTTAATTAGCACTTTCGCTTGCTAGATTTTTTAATCTAGTACCCTATTTTTATATTCTTTAATCTAGTACCCTATTTTGACATGTAATTTTTTTTTTTATAGAGAATGCCCTGTAGCATGATATTGATACTACTAGTATTTTATTGTAACAACTGACACTTAAATTCAATTTTTTACTCAGTTTAAAGCATCCAGTGCTTTTCTTATACTTTCTCATGCCATTTTTTATACAGAAAGAGCTGAATTGCTTTCAGATATTCTGTCTTTTGGATTTGTAAAATTGTCACCTCTTCTATTGTGACAATCTTCTTATCTTTTCCTTGGGAACATGGGATCTCATGAAAGAAGGCTTGTTTGATCACTAAAGTTTGCAAATTTTGTGCCTTATTTTGTTACTCTTATTTTTCACAACTGTGATGAACATTTATTGACAAGGAATACAGAATAGCTCTTGGCTAGTGACAGGCCCAAGAGTTGGCGTTGGTAAATCTGGGGATACAGTCACCCCATATTTGGAGGAATTTTGCTGATGGATCTTTTTTGTTCTCTAGCAAGGATTGTCAAAGTGGCTAGGTAGTCTCTAAAAGTGGTGGGAGTTCTTTAAAAGACCACCTGCTGCGCCATCTGCCTCGGCCCTGATGAAACTGCCGACCACCTCTTTCTTTTCTGCACCTGCGCCAACTCATTGCTGGAGACCCTACTACCCAATAAAGCGGAGATCCGTAGCTGCCCGACCGTCGCCTTGCTGTGGGAGGCTAGCTCACACAAGAGGGGGGCTTGGGGCGGAAGGACTCTCACCACCATCGCGACCTTCTGGTGGACAGTGTGGCTTGAAAGAAATAGAAGGGTTTTTTAAAATAAGAGTCGTAGTTTTGATGCTGTCCTCGCCGAAATCAGGACTTGCCGTTCGCAGTGGTCTAGGTTCTGTACCTAGGCCTAGGGCCTACCTCTGTCTTATTTCGTTTTGCTTTTTTTAACTTCTTTTGTTTTTTTCGCTTTTTTAACCCCTCTTTCTCTCCTTCTTCTCCTGGGTTCGAGGCCTGATGGCCTCAGTCCGGTAGCTGAGTTCATTTTTCTATTGAACGAAGCGGCAGCATACTGTCTTTTCTCAAAAAAAAAAAAGTTCTTTAAAAGACCAGTGTGTAGGTGGACCGTATGGTGACTTTGGCAGTCAACTAGACAATCTTTTCAATGCCAAATTGCGGAAAATCCCCTTTTGCACATTGTCTTTTGCACTTTACCACCTCAATATTTAAAATATGTAGAAAATCATCCTCAATTTTATGTCGTCATCCGTTAATCTCCTTCATAATTTTATCATCCTTCAAATTTAGAAAATACTAAAACATAATTCAAAATGCCAATTATATGAATTGTATGGAAAGAAAAAGTGATATTTGGTCGTCCTTTCGTTTTCTCAGGTTTTTATTTGAATGCCTGGTTGAGAAACACTTTTCATTTTCTCAAGTTTCCATTTTTTAAAAGAACCTTCTTATCAGAAATTCTGTTGCTTGAACATATTAATTGAGGAGTTTCGTCTCGTCCAGGAAAAAAAAAAAAAAAAAAGGAATAAAAGTCTGGAATAAGTTTATTTCTACAAAATAACCAAATCAGTATATGAGAATTTGTTTTTGCTGAATCCATCTCTTGGTTTCAGTTTAGTTCTTTTATCATATATAAACTGGTCAAATCAAGTTAGTTTCCTTGGATAAAGCCCCTGCCAAGCCATGTATAAACTGCTCAAATCAAGTTGTTCTTGCCTGGGAGTTGGTAGGGATTTGCTTTATATGTAAAAATAATAATAATAAAAACCCAATTTTACCAAAATTTAATCAACTTATCCAGTTTCTTTTTTCTACTCGACAATATATATAATTTATCTTCATCTGGCCAAGTGCATTATATTTTTTTCTCTTTTCTTATGTTGGTCTTGTCCATTTCTCCTTTTTTGGCCTTTTAACAGCTTTTGTTTTGTCTTGTTAAATATGATCTGTATTTTGTGGGACTGCTATATCTTTAACATTCATATCATATTTTGATAGAACTTCACTTCTCGGGCTATATGCCCAGCATGTACTTATACTAAAGTGTAAATAATTTTGCTTCTCTTTTGGCAGGGTTCAGCTCATACTGGTTCGGCATTAACGCCTGCTGAAGTTTTGATCGCGATTCATGATATTAATCCTGAGAAGGATAGGATTGCTCTTAAAAAAGTATGATCTCATACACAAAAAATATATATTCTCATGCATGGACTTGCAATTACCCAAATATTTTTTCATACATAAAATAATATTCAGATAACAGACGCCTGCACGGCTTGTTTCGAGCAACGCACAGTTTTTTTACACAACAAGTTTTGGCTAGTTAATTCCTTGAACCAACTGGTATATATGTTCAATCATCCAAAGATGTCCTTGATTTTTAGTTTATGCATGGTAACCTTCTTACTACTTTGGTTTCCTAACAGGTCGAGAAAGTATAGCCAATTGAATTATGTATAATGATGCTTCTAAAACATGTTATTGACCATGATAATGCGATCATTAATTTTAATTTTTATTTATCATGCAAGTGGTTTTAAAGTCGAAGACATTGTTAAAAATAATGTCCTTGTTCACTGACTTAAATTTGCAAGACGTCTCTATTTCAACTTCTATTTTGTTACGGGACTGGTTAGAACTAAAATGGACGAGGTTTGCTGATTAGAACTATTTTCTGATAATTAGTGATTTTGACTGTTTTCTGATAATAACCCGATAGTTTGTTTGGACGAATTTGATTATATGACTTGTGCCATTATATTATAAACATGCTTCAATTAAATGGATTATTATTTCTGCGGGTAGGGAGTATTACAATGTTGGATGTAGCATGGATGAAAAGATTTACAAGTAGCTAATAAGTTACTAAAATGGCCATTTGGATATAATTGTCTTTTTGGAGAACAACAATGTTATCTGTTTAGACAAAGTCAATGATGTTGCAATTTTGCTTCAAATAAATTATAGAATCCATTTGTTCAAGGTTTATATTAATTAGAACTAAGGGCATAACAGTAGTTTGCACATAGTTTGTTGGCATTCTTCTACACTATCCATATTTACTAATTTGGTCCAGCTTATTGAAACCTGCAAACTGGCCGCTAAATTATAAAATAATGAAGGTTTGTTGTTATTTCCATTGGTATATAAGAATTCTGTTTTGTCTGAGAATTTTGAATTGTCTGATTTGTTATTTGCAGATGTTTCAATCACTGGCCAAAGAAAAGTCAACATCAGCTCTGCAGGAGCCTTCCCCATCAACTGCACGTTTTGGAGGCTAATTGAAGTTTGGAATTACCTCGAAATTGACTAATATGTTCTGACAGTCTGCCAACTTTCAGATATTGATCCATTTAATTCACTTGTCACTGAGTGTAATTAATGGTGGCAAAAAACTCATTAAATCATCCTACTTATTTCTATTGATAAGGGTATTTTGACAGTTATATTTGCTGTTTGTGCTTGCCTTGCAATATGAATACTGTTAATCCAAGTAGCTGGTGCACATCCAATCTGATGTGATGCTTGTCTCATGTCTTAGAAACTTAGGCTATTGATGTCAAGAGATATTACTGGCACTTGTCATTTTTGAATATTTTAATTCATTGAATTATTTAGTTGTCAATAATATTCTTTTCAATTGCCTTTTTTTTTTTTAATTTCCGCTATAGGTTCTATTTACTAGTCATTTAATATGTTTTTAGTAGCAATTATAGATAATTATAGTGACATTTATAATAGTTGCATTTATAATAGTTGCTATTAGATAGTATTTAGCATATTTGTTTAGGCTTTTTCCAACCGCTGAAACAAATGCCGCAATATCTTTTAGCGACCCTACCAATAGCGGCAATTATTATAATTACCGTAAAACTATTTAGCGGCCCCTAAAATTCAGTTTTGTTGTAGTGGCTGTTTCCAAATAAGCCCCTCAATTTTTTTAAGTGAGATAGTCAACTTTAATTACTTTAAATTTAAATTTAATATTTACGTATATTAAAAATTTATCAAATATAATTATTAATTGTTAATTACTCATGGGTTTCTATTATGAAAATACTATTAATTTAGTTGTGAAAATTTATTATTTATTTGATTATTATATAAATTTTAATATTATGCAATATATATACACAAAATTTTAATTTAATGTTAAAATAATTTTATATATTTTTATTTAGTATGCTAATTAACACGTGCAGCATGTATCTTGACTAGTTTATTTTAGAAATAGAAATAAGTTCAATAACAATTTGGAATAAAATTAATTTTATGTTCAAATAAAAATTAAATTATTTTTGAGAATAAAAAATAATATTTGGATAGTTGAATTAGAATAATAAAAATAAAAATAATTATAATTTTAGAATAATAATATTTTATCTAATTAATTAATATAAAAATATTAATTAAATAATAATTTAACTTATTTAATTAATATTAATTGATAAAATAATTGACAATAAGTATTATTAATAAGTAATTTAATTAACTATAAATAATTGAATAGATTAATATATTAATTAATTATTTAATAGTTAGATAATTAGTTAATAAAATAATTAAATTAGTCAAAATATTAAATTAATTAAAAAAATTAATATAATAATTAAATTAATATTTACTTTAATTAATTTTTTATTTATAGCCAACCGTAATTGGAGAACAAAACTGAAATAAGACTTTATTCTAGATCATATTTCAAAACCAAAGGATATCGACGGCGAAATATTATAGAGGTACCTAAATTTTTTTATATTACTATTGGTAGTTAGTTAAATATCTCAAACAAGTTTGATTAATTTAAATTAATATAGATAAAGTAGAGAGTATAAATCTTATATCTTAAAAAAATAATAACTTTTGTTACCATTAAATTTATTTTTAAAATTAAAATTAAAATTAAAATAAAATATAATTTAGTGAAAAATACGTTCCGTACCTTATTATTATTATTATTATTATTATTATTATTATTATTATTATTTACTATGTCTTAATCTCTAATTAACAACCTCTTTCCCTCTTCAACTCTATCTCCAATTTTCTCTAGCCTCTATAAATACCTCCTAAATTTCACTTTAGTAAAGCAAACAGCTGCAAAACCATCCTCACATACATTGTGATCTGAAAACATGGGACGTCGGAAGATCGAGATGGAGAGGATCGTCCACAAGCACGACATATTCATATGCGACATATTCATATGCTTCTCGTAACGGCGGAATGGAGAGGATTGTCGACAAGCACGACATATTCATATGCCTTCTTGAAAATGCCCCTTTTCAAGAAGGCGAACGAGCTCGCCCTTTGGGGATTTCACATCATTATTTTGGTCTTCTCTAATAGCGGCAATGCCTTCGTGTACGGCATCCCAATTCTCTAATAGCGGCAATGCCTTCGTGTACGGCATCCCAAGCATCGAGAAGGTCGTTGAACGATTCTTATACAATTCCGATGCAACAAACGGTGCAAGTCCTCCACAAGAAGATATGTGGACGGGCGGGATATGAGCAGATCGTCACATTTCAGGGTACAAGCAGATCGGCACATATATAAAAAATTTTCTGTCATTTTGGACAGAATCTTTCCTATATATGCACGGCTAAGCACTTACCGCCATCATCAGAGTAGACTACTACATACACAAGTTCTTTAAGTGATCTATTACATTTTAACAATTTATAACATTTCTAAATCATAAATGCGGAAGAATATAAAGTTGGCGTCTGTAGTAACATCAGGGGGACAGTTCTATCGTGATAGTCTCACCAATCTGTCCCGACATCCTAGTACCCGACCGATCTAAAAAATGGTCATCCAGGAGCGTAAGATACAGCATAAGTGAATCCCAGTGGGTACGACGGGCCGAGAAATAGCAAATCGTATCTACTGGCATACAATAATCAGCGGATAGTAAATGATCGGTAGGTAAGGGCGAGTATAGTAAGTAGATAACTGAGTGAAGCATAATCACAATACTAAGCATATATGGGTACAGAAATACAGGTGGTAGAGCATGCTGAAATAGATAGCTGAATCATAAACATGATACTGAGGATATATAAATGCAGGTGCTAAAGCATGCTGAACAGATATATGGATGATGCACAAATAACATAAACCAAGTACCCAACCGATGCTGCCATTTTTGTCGCTGGACCTCATACGAAGATACCATAGTAGAACACCCAACCAAAGCTGACAGCAGCCCCTGTACCAAAGATACAGCCAAAGGGGTTACTCGTACTCAACGGTACAGCCCAAGGGCCTCCCCATATCCAACAATACGCCAAAGGGGCTCCCCGTACTCAACAGTACGCTAAAGGGGCTCACGAGTCACACGGGCCCTCTACCGGTAAAGGACACAGTGATGGTGGCCAAACCATCGGTGTGCGCGAGTGAACAGCAGGTGTACGACAATTATATTGTTAATGTTCAAAGCTCACGGTCCACAGACCGGAAAACCGACAATAAGCCAGAAATCCCAACAGGGATGCAAATATCTCTATGCCAAACCTGTGTCATACCATGCAGCACTGAATGCAATAATAACTGTCTGTATAAGCCTAATGACCAATCACACATGGCATATGTTTAGAGATAATCAAGTATACTGATAAACATGATAAATATCCAAGTATAATCTGATGGCTACCTAATGACCAATCAAACATGGCAAATGTCCAGATGCAACGAATATACTGAAAGCCAATTAGGCATGATACTATATAAGTGTAAGCAGGAAATAAACAATCAATGGCAAAGGCTCAAGTTAGAATCTGGGCTATCATGAAACACAGGCCAGGGTCCGACCAAATAAGATACCTCAGAGGGCCGAAATGATAAAGTCCGAACCGAAGATAAACCCACCTCAGAGTAGGCGGTCCTAAACTCCGTTGGAAGGCTCGTGGGCAGGAGTTTGACTGCTAGGACCTGGATCAAGTATACTGATCAGAAACGAAATCACACGTACCCAATCCATAGACTCACTAAACACAGAAAGCTTAAACCTGGGCCTTTTCCAAATTCCCACAATTTGCCGGGAATCCGCCGATCAGTCAACTTTGACCCGATCCGCGCTTACCGGTTTCTGAATTTAACGAAGCTTGACGTGCTGTCCCGGAACGCTTCACTGGATACGTTCGGGCAATAACATACTGCTGGGTGCATCTCTAAACTTGACCGATGCCAAAATTACCAAAATACCCCCAAAAAATCTTTTTTGGTTTTCGGGAGTCGCCAGCAATAAACCAAGGCTGTTGGATCCTCAAGGACTATGCTGGGAACATCATACAGCAATACTTAATCGCCATAATTCTCAAATTGCGCGATTAACGCCGAGTCGCCGATAAACCGGCGATTTTGCCGATTTACGATCCGATATCTAATTCCCACTCAACGAAAGCCAACAGGTCTCCAACGAAGGGTTTAGAGATCATGGGCATATAGCCCAAGACAGCCCATGAGGCTACAATTGCAAATAGGCCCCTAGGGTTTGATAAAATTACATAATTTCTTGACGATCCGACCGTCAGATCGAAAATCGGTTTACACCATCTTTAATCAATTCGACGAAATGGTCGCACTGATAATTTCAGATTTTTTGAGATCAGACTCGAATCTGTAAGTCGGTGAACCGTATCCCAAAAACTGTGCAATTTTCACACCGATATACACCCACTTAGATTTCTTTTTGCATTTAATTTTGACGAGTCTTACATTATATCAATAAAAAATTAAATTGTAAAGGACCTATCAATAAATGGTCTTTAGTTGAGGTAGTTTACATATATTTTTACCTATTTTTATATGGAAATATAGTATAAGGTTAATTTTCTTATAGTATATGGAAATCTACTATTAATTTATTAAGGGTGTCAACGAGCCGAACACGAGTGAACTGGGGCCGGCTCGTATTCTGCTTGTTTAATAAATTAGTCAAACACGAGCTGGCTCGTTTAAATATCGAGTTGAAAAATTCGGCTCGTGTTCGGCTCGTTTATTAACAAGCCAAACACGAGCTGGCTCACGAACAATAAATTAAATTTTCATTCCCATTATTAGGTGTAAAGTTGAAAGAAAATTTTAAAATTAAAATCTTAATCTAATAATTAAAATTCACAAAAAATTAATTTTTTTATATTAGGTTGGCCTATATATATATATGGTCCGACTACTATACTCTTATGAGTAAAATCTTTTCGTACTCATAAATTTTCATCCCATGGATAAAGGAATTTGCGGTTAGGATTATAGTAGTTTCTATAATTTATATTATTTCACCAACAACCTAGTAAATCCTAGGGAGGCCACTATCATCCTAACCGCACATTCTTTCATCCAATGGTGAAAAAGTTATGAGTACGAAAGGATTTATACTAATAAGAGTATAGTAGCCATACGTTATATATATATATATATATATATATATAGAGAGAGAGAGAGAGAGAGAGAGAGAGAGAGAGAGTGTGTGTGTGTGTGTAGAGCTTATATTCTTTTAAAAGCACAATCACATTCATGCTTGTAATTTTTTTACCATTGAATTTGTATTGAGATTTGTACTTTTTACTTTATCTTTCTCTTTCTTTAGTTGACTTTACAAAAACACAAATTTCAATACAAATTGAATAATAAAAAATTCACAAGCATGAATGTGATTGTGTTTTTAAAAGCATATAAGCTCTACTCTCTCTCTCTCTCACTCTCTCAATATATATATATATATAAGGCTCGGCTAAGTTGCTTTTAAAAGTACTAAAATGTTGTCACTATAATATTTTTAATCGTTGAATTAATTTTAATAATTTTTTAGATCATATACAATGGTTCATAAATAATCATTATTGTTGACTTTTGATCCAAGGACCAAAAAATCACTTCCAAGAATTAAAATTTTTTTAATACTATTAAAAATATTCTAGCTCAGCATATATAAATGAGTTTTTTTTATAATTAGGTCTCTTTATAACAGAGTTGGATTTTATATTTAGATTAGAATAAAAAATAAATAATATATATATATATATATATATATATATATATATATATATATATATATATATATATATATATATATATATATATATATATCTATATATATATATATATATTCGAGTTGTTATCGAGCCGAGCATGAGCGAGCTGATCTTAGCTCGTGTTTAGCTCGTTTATTAAATAAGCGATTCGATCTCGAGTTCATTTCGAGCCGAACGCGAGCTGACTCGTGAACAGCGAGCTAAATTATCACCCCTACTATTTATATATAAATATCCTATAAGATTAATTTCCTAGTTGATACCACCCCTAATTACATAAATACTCCTTAAAAAATTGTCAATATCAAAAATATTCTTTTAATTTTATGAAACTATCTAAATTACTCTTATTAATGAACTCCGTTTAAAATTTGACGCCCCGAGTAGTTCAGGTATAAGCTTCAACTGTTTATTCTAGGGATAGGTATAAATTTCGGAACAAATAGGAAAAAGATCAATTTTATGTTTGGATGAAAATTATTTTGCTTCTAGGAATAAGAAAAATAGCGTTTGAATAGTTAGATTAAAATAGTAAGAATAAAAGCAATTATAATTTTAAAATAATAATATTTTATCTAAATAATTAATATAAAATATTAGTTATATAATAATTTAACTTATTTAATTAATTATTATCAGATAATCCTGAATATTAATTGATAAAATAATTAACAATAATAAATATTATTAATAAATAATTTAATTAATTACAAATAATTTAATAAATTATTTAGTTAATTATCTAATAGTTAGATAATTAGTTAATAAAATAATTAGATTAGTAAAAATATTAGATTAATTAAAGAGTTAATACAATAATTAAAATTATATTTACTTTAATTAAGCTTATTCACAATTAATTGATAAAATAATTAACAATAATGAGTATTATTAATAATTAATAATTTAATTAACTACAAATAATTTAATAATTTAATAATTTAATTATCTAAATACTTAAAAAATTAATTAATAAAATAATTAGATTAGTTAAAATATGAGATTAATTAAGGAGTTAATATAATAATTAAAATTATATTTATTTTAATTAAACTTATTCTTAATTAATTGATAAAATAATTAACAAGAATGAGTATTATTAATAATAAATAATTTAATTAACTACAAATAATTTAATAATTTAATTAGTTAATTATCTAAATACTTAAATAATTAGTTAATAAAATAATTAAATTAATTAAAATATTAAATTAATTAAAATATTAAATTAATTAAAGAGTTAATACAATAATTAAAATTATATTTAATTTAATTAAGTTTATTCTTAAATAGAAACAAGTCTTGTTCTAGGAAAAGGCTGGAACAGTAGTTCCAGTCTTATACCAGCTTATTCCAGAAAAACGAGAACTGCTGTTCTCATTCATAACCAAACGCGTTTGGGTACAAAAGGGGATAACCCTCTTATCCCTCCCTTATACCAATTGCCAAACACAACCTAATAAGGTTTAAAGTTTCGGATTCTAGGATTAAGTTTTAGGACTAAGAGTTCTGCGTTTGGTTCAGGTATAAGCGAAAACTAGTTATTCTGGAGATAGATATAAGTTCAGGTACAAGTAAGAATTATAGTAATTTTGTATTTGGTTGAGTATAAGAGTTGTACCGGGATAAGAAAAAATTGTGTTTGATAAGTTAAAGTGAAATAAGAATAATAGATGGGATTAAAATTTATAAAATAAAATAAAAAGAATTTAAATTTTATAAATTTAAATATCTTATAATTTAAAAAATTTTAATTAAAAATAAAAAATAATAATAAACAACAGGTGGAATAGCTGTTCCACCCTTATACCGGAATAACCTGGTATGGGGAGCTGTTCCACCTTTATACCGGAATAACCTGGTATGGGGGGAACTGTGGTTCCCCCACACTTAAATACTGTTTTGATATAAAGGGGAGATAACCCACTTATCCCCCTTATACCGGGGAACAGTGGTTCCCCCACACTTAAATGCTGTTTGGATATAAAAGAGGGATAACCCACTTATCTCCCTTATACCGGTCGCCAAACGCAAGATTTTAGAATATTTTAGGATATTTGGGGTTTTAGAGTTTTAAATTTTAGATTTTTAGGATTTATTGGCATGGGCACGAAAATTTAATTAGCGAGTGTATACAAAATAATTTTATTAGTTTTATTTTTTACATTAGCCCAAATATTTATTATAATTAGCTAAGAAAGGGGGGGGGGGGGGGGGGGGGGGGGGCAAATTAGGCTTTTTATATTTTAACTCACATAAAATTTTCTTTTAACCTGTGTCAACTAAGTGTTCTAATTAAAGTGATATTAACAACTTTGTAAGAATATTTGCACTAATTTTAAGATGGAAAACATACCAAATTTATAAAAATTATAAATTATTTTGATTTGGTTATCTAATTTTTTTAATTTTTTTATTTTTTATCAAGACTTTCAATCAATTTGTTTAATTTAAATCAATCAACAATAATTTAACTTCAAAATTTAAACTATTTACCTTAATAAATTTATAATTACAAAAATTATATAAAATACATTAAATAAACCTATATAGATAGAGCTATTTACATACCTTAATAAATTTATCGTCGAAGATAAAGCTATTTACTTACTTGAATGAATTTATAATTGCAAATATTGTACAAAATACACTAATCAAATCTATAAAAATAGCCGACACATTCAGATTTTAAAATTAAAATAACACATTCAAATTTTAAAATTAAAATATCGTTGACTTAATCAAATCAAACAAACAGAAACTGAAAGATTAAAAAATAGAATCACAATTTTAAAAAATGAGTATCTAAATCGAAATGATCATAATTTAAGTAAGTTCTATACAGTTTAACCCGATTTTAACGTTTTGAAAGGCACGTTTGCAATTACCCGTGTATTATATAGATATATGAAAATAAATCAAGCATCAAAAATTGCAAAAAAGGTAAAAAATTCCTTCTCATTCTCCACGAAACCCCACCCAAGCTGGTAAGGGGTCTCTTGTGAACAAAAGAGGCATCACAAAATCTTTGAATCGAGCAATCTTTACAGAACAAATTTCCTTCAAAAGGCGTGGGAAGAAGATCCAGAATCGGACAACAATTAGCAGAACCAAAAAGAGAAAATGTCTTCAGGTTATGTTTATCACATTGCAGGTACAAAGTAAATTCCTAGAAGGAAGAATTATTATGTCAGTGTAATGCAAAAAAGAAAAAAGAACCCTTTCGGAGAACAACTTTGCAAACGGAGCAATCAAATTATAACAGCTTACAAAAGTCTAAGAAAAAAGAGTTGAGAGAGAGAGCAACACATAACACATACCAAACAGTTTCTTTTTCCTATTTTGCTTGAGGATGTGAGGCAATGAAGTCGACAGCAACTTTGATGGAGTCAATCTTGTCGGCCTCATTATCAGGTATCTCGAACCCAAATTCCTCCTCCAGGGCCATGGCGATCTCTACAGTATCCAAGCTGTCAAGGCCGAGGTCCTTATAGAAATGAGCATCCGGTGTCACCTGCACAACAGCACAAGCCAATATAACACAAGTCGCTTACCGGATTTGTCCAGCGTACAAAGCCCTCCATGACCACAAACTTTGAACTCATAGATTTGGGATCAATTTTTGTTAAATTTTAAGCAATGATTATAATAAGCATTATAACAAAATTGGAGATGTATACAGAGAAGCAGCCCTGGTGTAAACATCTTCACCTTAGGAGCTTAATTATTTTTTCTTACATAAATTTAATTGATTAGAATTCAACAATTTGGTTGCCCTGGATGCCAAATTGTGATTAATATTTTGTCAAAAAGTTCGCAACATCAAATTTTTAATGTTTTATGATAAATAAACTGTATGAAGACCTCACAACATTTGTCCATTGTTTTAAACTCCCAAGCTTTTAAGTCTTTTCATCGATACCCCCTTAACTTTGTTGCTCTTATTAAAGCTACTACATCAGTAAAACTGAATAAGATCACGCCTTCTTGGCAGCATGTAATATTCATAGCACTTGACAAAACAATTTTACTTAGATTTCATGTAACTTGTCTTTCATGGGCACAACACCTAACTCATGTCAGCACAATTAGTTCTTATTCCATATTCTCTCCTGCCCACACAAATCCACCACAACATGCCAATCTCATCGGCAAACAATTTTGTACATGTTGTTACCTTGCCTACCGAGAGTTGTGGTACATACAGCTTTGTTCTTTCACTCATCCCATGGTGATCAAATGACACATAACAGGCACTTCTGCAAGTTTAATATCCTATGCATAGTGTCCTCGAAGGTTGTTTAAAACAAAATATAGAAGTCAGAAAATAGCTTTTCTCTACAACCAACTTTTTCACATAAAGTTCCTCGAACAGTATCTAAGCATGACGTACACAAAAAAGACCATAATAGGAGTTTCATGAGAATTATCTGGATGATCGATGATTTTTATTAGGCTGAGTTGGAATTGTTCCGACCCACTGATAAGAATTTCAATGACATTGTGGATGGTTATTACAATATATCTCATTATCAGATAGAATAGAACCTATGGGTTACACACATAAGATGTTGTGACTGATCGAATAGCTGAATTGTGATTTTTGAATTGCCTAAGAACCTAATTGTTAATATGTTGATAATTGGACTAATTTGTAATTATTACAAAACAAATTAGTGATATTAAAGTGTAAATGTTGCAAGAGAGGACTTACAGTTAGTGAGTTGTGGAAGGACTTGTGAGCAAATGTTGCATTATTTATTTGATTTGGTCAAATTTGAATTGAGTTCACATCGAATTAAATTAGAATTTAATTGATCGAACTGATTAGGGATGAGATATTTTCATATGGATCTCAAATTTTAAAATCAAATTTTGTTTGATTTTTTTTTTTCAGCGGCATTTTATCTTCCAAATTGAGTATGGTTGAGAGATAGCAGCTCCATGCCCACCCTAGATTAAAAGATAAGATTGCAGGAAAAAAAAAAGGCAAAGTATAAATGGACAAGCAGACTAGAACCTACCACAAAGACACTAGGCCAATCATGAAGATTTGACATTCACCCTTTATTTAATTCAGCAGAAAAACATGTAACAAGATTCGAAGGAGTAGCACAAACCTAACAAACAGAATTGCAAGCAGATATAATAGGTTCTAGAAAAGAGAAAACAAGGATGAGTTTCTCCACAAAATTAAAAAGCACCAAGATACCTCAAGATGTTAGGGGTGAATGAGGGGGAAGAGAGGGAAGAGTTGCTACACATTGTTTACCCCTCTCGGAGACAGTTAACTACTGCGTATCATCAACTAATACACTACAAAATGAACAAATATATGGTGCATATTTCTCTTCAAATTCAATCAGCGGAATGAAACAAACACTAAACTACTACAACAAATAAGCATAAAAATCACAATAACACATGCTACAAAATCATCCATATCGCAGATCACATAATGCCTATAGCATCACATATTGGAGACAATTTCTAGCACCCTTATGGCATTTTTCACCGATGTAGAGCTAAAAAACTAGTGAAAACCCTAATTTCCAGCTCAAAACCAAAATCAACTGCTAAAACCCTAGATCGGGATCGGAAGGTTCTCCATATACCTTGGAGGGGTCGACCTTTTGGAAGTTCTTGACGACGCTGATGATGCGATCTCGTACCTCGTCCTTGTCGAGGAAGGAACCTTTCACCTCCTCCGAGAACCCGCGGCGGAGGAGGAGGGCGATGCGGTGGCGGGAAAATAGCGCAGTCGCCGCCGCCGGAGACTGAGAGGGCGCCACCGCCGCCAAGCGGAGGTGCTTAAGGAGAGCGCTCCTCGCCGCCGCCATCGCCATTGGAGATCGAGGAGCTCCGTAGAGGACTCTCGAAGATGGTCATCGAAACGAAGATGGGAGAGTGTAGGGTTCGCACGCGGATCGGATCTGACCCGAATCCGGTTATCCAATACAGACCCGAATCCAATACATACACTCTTATAAGCCTCGACTCTCCGTGTAAGAGACGCGCATGTCTACGCAAACTACACATTTTAGAGACATATTCAATGCGTATATAATAATATAAAATAATAAATATTTTAATTTTTTACATGAACGTATATAAAAAAAATTTAAATAATATAAAAAATTTATATATGCTAAATTTTTTAATATATATATATATATATATATATATATATATATATATATATATATATATATATATATATATATATATATATATATATATATAATAAATAGAAATTTTATTAATTTTTATTTTAACAAGAGAAATAAAATAATATTTTATTAAAATTAATAATTTATATATAATAAATATATATATATTATATTATTAATATTATAATTTAGAGTTAATTTATTATTTCTCTGATTTTAAGTTGTTAATATGTATTCCTCTGATTTATTATCTTTAGTTTACTATTTATTTTTAAACTGAATATATATAAAATGTCAGTTTTGCCCTTTCAAATATATCTTTTCAAAAATTTCAACTATTAAAATAATACAAAATTATCTAAAAAAATAAAAAAATAAATTTACCTCACTAACTAACCAAGGTTAAGTATTTAACCTATGGTTAACTATATATTTTTTTTAACAGACATTTATGGTAGGGATATATATATATATAAACAATTTAGGACTTTTGAAGAGATAAATATGAAAAGTTAAATTTTGTAGGGATATATCTAATATTCGATATATTTATATGGAGTTGTATGAAATTAATCCTATAATTTATTAGCGGTGTCTATGTCGTGTATGTATACTAACTTTTTGAAAGCTATCAAATCTCCATATTCGAATCGTATTGTGTTTCGTGTCTCATGTCATTATCTGTGACACTGAGCTAATGGCCCTTCTTTTTTATTTTTTTTAATAAAATATTCACAACGTCTACACATGCACACCCCCATGCTTAAAGTGTGAATCGAGATCAGATCAAAATATCTAAAAAAAAGGTTCATGAAAGAACTTGGTATAAAAATATATGTTCTTTTCTATTTTTAGCAAAACTATAGAAATTATATCATATTATAATTTGATCCAAATTATCAATTTTATAGATACAAATTGAAATAATTTTTTTACTATACTTTATTGCCGTGTGTAAAATAATTTGTGTGCAACTCCAAACGAAGTATATGATTGTTTAGCCTATATGTTTGCATATTACAATTCACAACGTACAACACGCTCATGCCTGTTTGGCCGCACATAAACGTGTGCTACAATTTGCTACCATATAATTTTTGTATTTGTGCAATAATTCTGAACTAGTGTAGTTACCCGCGCGATACTGCGGATAGATACTATTAAAATATTTTTTTTATATATTTTTTAAATCATAATATAAACATGAAAGTAAAAGATTATGTAAAAAAATTTCAAACACTGTGTTTTAAAACTCCTGTTCCAACATATCAGGGAAGAAAAAAAATGATCCTGTTAGGATTTCCATATATGTGGACTAATTAATTATATTTAAATTTGGATTTACTATAGATAAGGTCAATCCTAAAAGATATAGGATTACTTGATATGGTATATCTTATCCCTTTTCCATCCATTTAAATTAAATAGAATCCTAATCAGACTTTGATGGGAAGTCGATTTAGAATCTATATAAAGGGGTACTGGTCCTGCCACCTACTCATGTGCATTCTGGTAAGATTATCCATTAAATTCACACCATACGGAAGAGTGCCTGAGAAAGAAGGAGAAACCAGATTACCTAGTTCGGTCGGTACGGTTTAGTATTGCAACCGAATTTCTTGCTTCCGCTGTTTAATCAAGAATTTTCTCGATGGCGCTCTGTAAGTTATTTTACAGTTTTATTTATGATCCTGAATATTGGTATGTATTCGATTTTATTTTATACCATATATTTTTTGTATTTGTGCAATAATTCTGAACTAGTGTAGTTACCCGCGCGATACTGCGGATAGATATTATTAAAATATTTTTTTTATATATTTTTTTAATCATAATATAAACATGAAAGTAAAAGATTATGTAAAAAAATTTCAAACACTGTGTTTTAAAACTCCTGTTCCAACATATCAGGGAAGAAAAAAAATGATCCTTCTCAACTCTAACATAAAAACCTATCAGTAGCAATCAGAGTAGAAGATTAATCCACTCGGGATTAAAATCTAAAGCATATATGAGAATGTAATGAAGTTTAGAGAGAGAGGGAGAAAGAGTTCACGTTCTATGAGCTACGACGACGGTGACGACGGTGGCGGATGAGGAGGAGTAGGCGGAGAAGTGGAGGATTTTGATCGGCGATGGTGATGGCGGTGGCAGTGGGGGCGATGGGTAGGGGTTGATCATGAGCGGCGCCCCCCGTGCGACTGAGGAAGGCGAGGATCGGATCTAGAGTTCCAGCGAGGTCGGGGGTGGAAGATTTCCAACGACTGATGGTCGGATTGGACGAGGGTGGCCATGGAATGGACGGTAGAGATTTTGACCGAGGAGGAGGATGAGAAGGAGGGCAAGGGGGCTTGGAGGGTCTCCATGACAGGAAGGAGGAGGCAAGGATCAGGGGTGGAGGGGTCGCGGGAGAGGGCTTTGTTGCCAACGGAGATGACGAAGGAGGTAGTAGTGGGGGGAGAGAGAGAGAGAGAGAGAGAGAGAGAGAGAGAGAGAGAGAGAAGAAAAAGAACTCAAAAAAAAGGAAGAGCGAGAGAGGAGAGAATGACATTGGTCATAGCATATGAGTTTTTTGTGGTTGGGTGTGAGTCGTGTGTAGAACTTGATTTTAGATGTATGAGTGGCTCATTGGGTTTCAAGTCCATAATTAATTCATTGGGGGTTGGAAATGGAAAGAGACGAAAAAGAAAAAATAGCTCATTGAGGGTGAGGAATGAAAAGAGTCCCACTACGGAGAATTGGAAATGGGAAGAGTCCCACTATGGAGAATTTGGGTAGTTTCAAAATTCTCAATTGAAGAAAATTTTGCCACGTGGCAAGAAATAAGGAGAATAATAGATAGATTGTTGATTTGTTAAAATTTGCATTAACGTGTTTGGAGCTCAACTCTAGCCCAAATAGATCGTAAGTTAGATTAAGTCATATTGGAGGAATTATTAAAATAAATATAAAGCATGTTTGACCCAATAATACAATCTAGGTCGAAAAAAATGACATATTATTTGCATTGAATGTGAATCATATAACTTAACTCATTTTATAGTACAAACAAAAAAATATGAGCAATGTTATCTATAGTATAGTTTTAAACCATACACCTTAGTCTTCTTATGGTCTAAATTATCTCACTTCTCTGATTAATTCTCTTTTTTTTTACTAAACCCACAAAAAAAAAATTTCTTAATCATTGAATCAAAAAAATGTAAGGTATACAATCCTATAAGGAGTGTACAAGTAGTATTTTTCAAAAATTACAAAGAAATCATCATACCAATTAGTAAGTTCAATACTACAATTTCATATGTTCTAAAATTTACATGTTACATGGTGGACAACAAGCTAGACCATCTTATTATCGAGAGACTCTATGTGTATTTTTTTTTTTTAACTCAGCAGTTTTATTTTGAAAAAAAATTTAGTCCCCTTTTATAATTGCAAATTTATATAAAAATTCTAAAATGCATGTATGAACCAATCATAAATTACTACATCATTAGACTCTATACTAAAAGAGAAGTCACACGCACTCGGAGGTTGAGCCACGTCGCCTCCTTTAGTATAGACTTCTTATGTATTTATTGTTTTCTTTCTCTCTCTCTCCCTCTCTTTCTTTCATATGAATATGTTCTCTCTCTCATGGGTATGCACACCTTCACATCACTCACTCATGAGTCTGACACAAGAATACACTTACATCTCTTCTTTCTGTATTTTGATGGAGAAATTTTTCACTCCCTCTTCCTCATGCATAAAGATCTTTCCTTCTCTTTCTATCTCTCCATAGAAATTTTTGGCTCCCTCTTCCTTACTCCCCTCTCTACTTAGTAAATTTTTAATGGCAATCTTCACTTTTTTTTCACTCTTTCTTTTATCCTCATCTTTTCATATTTTTTAGAGTGAAAATATTGTGGAGAGTGACAACAAACCCACTGTTGGCAGTGATAGCGATAACAGCGACGTGTGGTACGAAATGGATGATATAATGGCGGCACGTGGTGAATAAATAGCTTGATAGTAGTAGAAACCTAACACACACAAAAAAAAAAAAAAAAAAAAAAACAACAACAACAACAGAGAAAGAAAAAAAAAAAATCCAAAAAGAGAAAAAGAGAATAATAGATCTTCAAAAAAATTTTAACTTTTTTTTTTACCTATATTGTAAAAAATATTGTTATATATTTTGTTGCTTTAAATTGTGTAAACTATTTTTTGTCATAAATAATATGTATCTTACTTTGTAATCATTCATGAAATCTCTCATTTACCAATTTTTCTATATCGTGACCAGTGAGGCGCGTATGACAGTGTCGTTTTCTTTTTTCTGAATCAATGAATTGTCTATATTTATATAAAGTTAGTTTTTCAATTTATATATAAATTTTAAATATCAATAGAGTAAATAAGATATCTCTTTGACTTACTTGCGAAGAGGCTCAAGGTCATCGTAATGGCGAAGTACATAACAATGTGCTTGAATCAATGATTTCTCATCCAGAATAATATTTTAAATCTTTCCAATAGAACTACCAGCACTTGAAAATAAATATAATCCTTCTACTTCATTTTTAGGTGGGTCAGGATTCCGTACAGGTCGATTAAATCTTGTTTCCACTCCATCTAAATATCTCGAACAAAATATCAAACATTCTTCGGCTAGATATCCTTCAGCTATTGACCCTTCAGGATGAGATTTATTACGAACATTTGATTTCATTCGTACAAAGTTCCTATAATAATAGAGAATAAGAATGATAAGATAGCATATACTTGTACAAGTCAGAATTAAGTTAAGAAGAAATAAGTAATTAATTATTATTTACCTCTCCGAAGAATACATCCAACGATATTGTACCGGACCACCGAGTTTTGCCTTTTCTACTAAATGAATCATTAAGTGAATCATTATGATAAAAAATAATAGTAGAAAGATTCTTTCCATGTGGCAAAGAGTAAGTGTAATGCGGTTTTGTAATTTGTCCAGCTCATTAACATCCAACACCTTTGAACATAACGATTTACAAAAAGAAAAAAAAAAAAGCCAATTCAATTGCGATTGAAATCACTTCCTTTGATGGACTAGATGCTCGTAATGCCAATGGCAGTATATCCTCAATCAAAATATGACAATCATGATTTTTAAGGCCACTGATCTTACACTCGTTAACATTCACACATCTTGAAATGTTGGATGCATAACCATCGAGTGTTTTAATATTCTTGAGAACTTGACAAAGAATTCTTTTCTCTTTTTTAGACATTGTGAAGCAAGCTGAAGGTAATCTTGTCTTACCATTTGCAAGTAACTCGGGATGGAGTTAAGATCTTATGCCCAATTCTACTAAATCTTGTCGTGCCTTTGTATTGTCTTTTATTTTTTTATCAAGATTCAATAAAGTGCCAGCAAAATTATCAAACACATTTTTCTCTATATGCATCGCATCTAAATTATGGCGCAACAAATTAAATTGCCAATATGGTAATTCAAAAAAAATACTTTTCTTTTTCCACCACCTCAATGCGCTAATGGGTTCTGAATTAGAAACACTTGATGTTGTATTATCGTTTCTCATTTGTCTCTTCTTTTTGGATCTCTTACTATTTGTTCCTTGATTATTTACTATTGGTAGTTTGCCTAATTTGAATTGCATGTCATGTATTTGGCTTAATATATCAACTCCAGCTATCCGAATAGGTGCAGTTCTTATCTCCTCTGTGCCGCCAAAAAATTCTTTCTGATTACGAAATATATGACCCTCAGGTAACCAATGACGATGTCTCAAGTAACAAAACTTCCCTCCATGACGTAACCACTTAGAATGCGTTTGCTCCGCACAACAAGGACATGCAAACTTTCCTTTAGTGCTCCAACCAAACAAAATTTCATATGCAGGAAAGTCATTTATGGTCCATAACAATGCAGCCCACATATGAAAAAAAAATTTGCTTGAAGCGTCATACGTTTCAACGCCTTCCCACAGTTTTTTCAATTTCTCAATTAAAGGTTGTATAAAAACATCAATATCATTTTCCAGACCTTTTTCACCTGGAATAATCATTCATAATATAAAAGAAAATTGTTTCATACAAATCCAGAGTGGTAAATTATATGTAACCAATACAACCGGCAATGTACTATAAGCAGTACTCATTGTTCGAAATGGGTTGAAACCATCACTACAAAGAGCAAGTCTCACATTGCGGGAATCAGAGGAGAAATCTATATATCGTTCATCAAATGCTTTCCACGCTTCACCATCTGCAGGATGTCTCAATAGCCCATCCTTCTTGCAGGATGTCTCAATAGCCCATCCTTCTTACGACCCTCAGTGTGCCATCTCATATCATTTGATGTTTTGGTTGAGGCAAAAAGCCTTTGCAGCCTTGGTATAAGAGGAAAATATCGTAAAACTTTTGCTGGAATCTTTCTCTTTAATTAAAATTAAAATTTTTAAAATTTATAAATTTTTAACTTTAGAGAATTTTTAAATTTTATAGTTTTTAAAATTTTTAACTTTAATTTTTAATAAATTTACAAATTTATACAATTTTAAAATTTATACAAATTTTTTAATTTTAAATTTTAATTTTTAATTAATTTATACCAAATTTTTAAAATTTTAAAATTTTAAAATTTATACCAATTTTTGTATACAAAATTTTTAATTTTTAAAAATTTATAAAATTTCAAAAATCAAAAAATTTTTAATAATTTTTTATATATATAAATAAAATATAAATTTTAATAATTTTTTTTAATAAATATCTTCGATTAAATATTTAAAATCATACTATACAAATTTTTATCTTAAATTAAAAATTTAATCCCCTCTATAATTCTTATTCCTCTTTAACTTATCAAACATAATTTTTCTTATTTCCGGTACAACTCTTATATTCAACCAAACATAAATTTATTTTAATTTCTACTTGTACCTGTATTTATACCTATATCTGAAATAAGTTTATTTTAATTTCTACTTGTACCTGTATTTATACCTATATCTGAAATAACTAATTTTCGTTTATGCCCGAACCAAACGTAGTTTAGAAAATTACATTCTTGATTTTCTAAATTTTTTTTTTTTTTTTTTTTTTTTTTTTTTGGGATATGTTTAGGTGTAGGGACGGCAGTTGTCTCCCATCACCAACTAACCACGTGGCCGGAAGGATCATTATGAAAGATTATAATACTAAAAAAGAATCATCATTCACAACACCGAAGAAAATGCTAAACTACTAAATCAATTTAAGATGAGTGATATTAGACAAAAGCCATGCGGACCCATGTGCGAGCAACTCCCTTATTAGCGACTACCTATTATTATTATTATTATATTTCAAAATTATTTGCTTTTACCCAGCATGCTTTTACCCTTTTCTTTTTTCTTTTTTTCCTTCTTTTCCTTTTTTTTTTTTTGGTATAGTATAATGTTGATTGATGTTATTATTTATAATTGATTTCATACTGCTCCTATAAACATATCGAATAAAAAATATAATTTTATAAAATTTAATATTTTATATTTATTTTTTAAAAAAAATTAAATTATTCATATATATATATATATATATATATATATATATATATATATATATATATTGATTTATTACTGTTAGTTTAATATATGAAATGTCAATTTTATTCTTTTAAATATGTTACTCTAAAAATATCAACTGTTAAAATAATACAAAAATGACTGTAAAAATAAAAAAAATAAATTTACTTTACTAACTAACCAAGGTTAAGTACTTAATTTATGATTAAATATATTTTTCTAATTGGCATTGACGATAGGGACATATATAAATAATTTAAAATTTAAAAAAAAATAAATATAAAAAATTAAATTTTAGAGAGTT
Organism: Tillandsia leiboldiana; assembly: GCA_029204045.2. Lineage (NCBI taxonomy): Eukaryota > Viridiplantae > Streptophyta > Magnoliopsida > Poales > Bromeliaceae > Tillandsia > Tillandsia leiboldiana. The sequence goes on from CM055081.1 coordinate 3,522,545, forward strand.
GTATAAAAATAATCCTATTATTTATTTATGAACCCACTTAGTTTGAGCAATACTAAATTGTCGTCTCTAATGGAGGATCAAATGATGATACAATTAAGGAATTGATTATGGATAAATCAAATTCTCATAACCAATAATCTACCAATTATGACAAGTATTCAAATCACGAGAAATTGAGGAAAATCAATAATGGCAATCTCGCAAGTATGGCAATCACACCAAATAGAAACTATTTGAATTCAAATATTGTACACTTATAGAATGTAATTGTGTAAATATTATAATCCCAAAAATAATGGGATTATATTTTGTATCCAATAATGCTATATATTAAGTGTTGGTTTTGTGCTCTAGAAGCAGCACAACAACCATTTTTCCATCAATTACGATTTCCTTCATGGTATCAGAGCCATAAGACGTCAGTCATCATACTTGATCTAATAGGCACTTCCGGTGCTTCCTCTTCCACCATAAGCCCCACATTTGTTATTGCTAACATTAGCAATTTAGTCTATATTAAACTTGAGGGACATCATCGACAAGTCGCGATACGAAAGTAATGGGCCCACTCCAGACGGGGCACTCGAGGGGCGCGACCCCACCGAGGAAAAAGGTATCCCCGCATCTCTATCAAGATCAAGGCAGCACATGCAGGCTATAGTCAAAATCCACGCTCACTCTCAGAACGGAAGGATTTAGGATCCTCAAACATCTCGCACGACGGTCGGAGTACTCTCAACGACTCGGCTAACCAGCTCTCACGAATCTCGAGACACAAGCGAACTCAACCAACTCGTTGCCCTAAACTCACTAGCTGGAGATACTCTATAGTCGGGACCACCGTCGACCTAAACGGCTCCCGAAACGAAACACCCAACTCGCCACGCTAAACACACAGGCTGGAGGTACTCCACAGCCGGGATCGACCCACAACTCAGGGCTAGCAACACTGGTCGGTCGACACTCAACGACCCGGGACCACTGTCAACCCAAACGGTTCCCAACAACACCAACACTAGTCTAAACTCAGCTACCAGGCTCCACTCAGCCCCCAAGCACGAGTGCAACACACGTCACACAATAACCTGACCACTCGCCCCACTACCCGGGCGAGGAAACTCTATGTCCAGGAAATATGCAAGATGTGGGATGTCTAAAGCATAAAAGAACCTAGCTTAAGTGAAAGTTCTCTACTAGTCTGGTTTCAACATGCATCATATGACGGGGTGCTAGGTCAAGTTCCAATAATCAATAAACAATCTTCTAATCATGTTAAGCATAAAACTGAACCAACAACAGGGACAATTTATAACATGCTTGCTTCCAATCAAAGGTAGTATACTCTAGTCATACATGCTCACAAGCTTAAACAATATAGAGCAGTCATGCATGAATCATATTCTCCAACAAGTGAACATCATCATCTAGCATGCTTTTCCACTAGTATAGGATAACCATCTTTATCTTGTAACTCTCCCTCATGCATAAGGGTAAATAAATCATGTACAATTTATCCACTAAGCCTCAATCCCATCATTCAAACCATTTCTCATGCTTAGATCACAATCATCAAAATTGCACATTAAACTATGCATGCATGCTAACAAATAGAGTTCGAGAACCGTCCACCGGTTCTGGAGACGAAACAACCCACCTGAAACGCTTTCCGCAGGCAAAGCTGAAGTCGGTGAAGTGTGCAGTCACTCATTATCAAAAATCCACCAAAACCGCACCCTCGGTACTCAGTCGCGCAAGCCTCTGCTCCAACTAACATCACAATCACAATAAATCAACACACTAAACACCTCAAACAACACTTATTGTTTTGCCAAAATAGCACAGAGAATGGGCTTTTTCACCTGCGTGCAGTCCTCCGAAAAATCCAAAAAAATCACGGTTACGATCTTCGCGACGAGTAGATCCAAATCGAGTATTTATACATCTCGTTCCGACACCTGTAGGCCAAGATACAAATAGAACATCACGGTACGCCAATCAATTCACAACTCACATTTCTGCAAAAATCAGTCCCAAAGAAGCTTAAACATCACCTACGAAAAGACCTCCAAAAATTCCGATAAAAATACGGGTGCGTTCCTCTCGAAGTGTAGATGTTGATCGAGTCCTCATACGTCTCGTTTCGATGCCCATAGGCCAAGAAATCCCAACAATACTCCACTGCTGTCCAATACCTCACAGCGGTACAATGGGTGGTCAAAATATACCTCGGGAACCATGCCAAAAAGCCAAAATGAGGTGAAGTGATCAACACAAAAATCGAAGGCGTACCTCTCGTGAACGCGCTGCCGCAAAAATCAGCTCAAAAGTCCATCGGGGAAGCTCAGGGGGTCTCGCGCATTGAAAAGCGACGGTAGAAGCCACAAACGAAGGAGCATCGAAGTGCGCCGCGTCGCAGAAAATGCCAATGCTGCGGCCTCCCAAAATTCTGGGAATCCATCAAGAAGTAGGGGATAAGGTGAGGAACAACCTTCCTTAAGGCCTTAACCCAAGATGAGCTCGGGAAAGCCCTCAAAAAGAAGCCCAAATGGGCTATTTATAGCCCAAAGTCCACAAATAAGAGGATCCGGATTCGGGCGCCCAAAATCCGGCCCGGCCCGTTACTGTGCGCGCCCGAATTGCCCTCAGCGCGCCACGTCACCCACTCCGCGCCCCGCGCGCCCGGTGCACAAACGCCCGCCAATCGCGGCGCGCCGCGTGGCGACGCAGTCCACGGCGGGGTGCACGCGCCGCAGTCCGCGCCGGGTCACCCAGGTCGCTGCGCCCGCCAATGCGCGAGCGACACGTGGCCTGGCGGGTCCACCGTGCGCCGCGCCCGGCGTGCTGCCTCGCGTGCGTTGACCAACCAATCAATGCGCGCCACGTGTCTCGCCTAGCGCCCGCTGGTCTCGGTGCACGCCAGATCCCGTGGACCGGCCGCCCGCGCTGCTGCTTGCGCCCGCGCCACCATGCTCCGCCGTTGCCCGTCGTCGTCGGAACAATAACAAATGCCTCGAAATCCGTGTTTTGGCATCCGGGCTTCGAAAAATACAAGTAAATAGTCCATTTTCATCGTTTTCGTGCGCTGAATCCAAATTCGATGTCCGTTTTGCCCAATTTCACTTCTAAAATTTGTCGAAGGCACCCAGGTCCAATCCTGAGGCCTGATATGCGCACAAACACCTCCGACACACAGCCTAGGCCTCCAGAAGCTGCCAATCCAATAGTGATCCTATCGCGTGAATCCGGGTCCTCACAAAAGAGGCACTTTTTGGGAGGGAGAAAAACAGAGAATAAAAAATAAAGAAAAATAAAGTAACGGGATGGACTAACGGTACTCCCTTTTCATCTTTATCATTTTCCTCCATCAGATCTAGCACGGATCTAAAAGCATATCTGATGGAGGAAAACTTATAAGTAGTGCAGCTACTATCCTCCTAAGAGTATAGTAGTTGCACTATATATATATATATATATATATATATATATATATATATATATATATATATATATATATATATATATATATATATATATATATATATATTGTTCGGCTATTATGCTATCAATAGCACCAAATATTTAGTGCTATCAAGTTTTCTACCCTTAGATCAACTACTTTGATCATTTTGATTCGTTAAATTTTACTATTTCTCAACCACCCATTAAACCCAAGCGGCCCACTATCATCTCAACCACACATCCTTTAATCCAATAATAGCATTCCAGCATATATATATATATATATATAGAGAGAGAGAGAGAGAGAGAGAGAGAAAGAGAGAGAGCTAGGCTAGAATACTATTAATAGTACCAAGTTATTGGTGCTATTAAGTTTTTAACCCTTAGATTAAAAAATATGTGGTTGAGATGATAGTGGGCTTCTTGGGTTTAATAGGTGATTGAGAAATAATAAAATCTAACGGATGAAAATGATCAAAGGAGTTGATATAAACTAGAAAACTTGATAACACCAATAACTTGGTATTATTAATAGTATAATAACCGAAATATATATATATATAATAATAATAATAATTTTACAAAAAATTTCTAATATATTATTTGTATATTTAGTATCACCTCTATGGATACGGATTTCTCCTACACTAATAAAATATGTAAATAGAATGAATCCGTGGGGAGAGGGATCTGTCATCTCTTGCTCTATTCTCTTGACTAGTTAGGATATTCTCTTGACTAGTTAGGATGGATTCGAGGGTGAATTAATTTTTATTTTATTTTTTAAATTTTTATTCACTGATCCACTAGGAGTAGAGAGCAAAATAAAAATAAATTTTTAACTGATTAAAACGGATTAAAAAAATAAAAATTCCTCACCTCCAGTGATAAATTTTTAAAGTGAATCATAACACATTATTTATTAATTTATTTATTTTTAGCTTTTATTTATTATTTTAATGAATAATATTATTTATATATTCTAAATAAGATGAATAATTTATATTTTATTCATTACAAAATAAAAAAAATTATTAATTATAACGAAATAACTAATAAAATTTATTTTATTTCTAAATAAATTACATATAAGATATACATTCTATCTAAATATCTAAATAGGAGATATTTTTTAAGAATGAGAGCTCAATCATTTTTAGTTCTAATCTTCACTTGTGTTTTAATTATACGTACACATAACCTAATTCCCAGGCGAATATCCTAGCAGGATAGCGACTATGACACGTGGGCCCTCCCACTATTCTCTAACCCCGCGTGTTTCGTTCACACCCGTACAAATCTACTCGTCACTCACGCATACATCCAAAAGCTCGAGTCCCTAGACGCCGTGCGAAATTACGATTTTACCCTCCACGCTGTACCTGCCGAATGTTAGAGTCTGCGCGTATGAGAATTGACCGGCGTAGTCGTCGTTGTCGTACGTCCGAAGCTCCAGGGTCCGCATATGCGAACCACAGGCTCGGAAACACCGAACCTCCCCGACCTCTATAAATACCCCCGCCTCCCCCTCCTAATCCTGTGCCCTAAAACGAGATCCGAAACCGGAGAAAGAGAGGATTCAGATATTTGCGATCGCATCGAGAGGTAAAACCCCCAAATTTGTAGCGTACGATCTCCGATTCATGTGTTGTTCTCTCCGTTGTTGTGATCTTGTGGTATGTGGAGATGGATTTTGGAACGCCCGAGAATTATCGCTTTTTAGACTCTGAAATGGGTATTTTTGTTGAGAGGATTGACGACTTTAGGGGTTCCTTTAGATCTCTGATTCATACGGTTTTTTCGCTTGTTTGATCTGTTGCCATGTGGAAGGTACAAGTTTATTTGATCGATCACTGAGAACAATCCTCGTTTTTAGACTCTGAAATGGTATTTTTTTATGGTTAGTGTGAGAAATTAAGGATTTTGGGCGTTCCCTTAGATCGAATTGAAACTGTGTTCTTAGATCTCTGATTTATACATGTTTCTCCACCTATTTGATTTGTTGTTATGTGAAAATGGATCTGGATCGAATTTTTAAGACAAAGTAGAAATTTATTTGATCGATCGCGGTGAATTCTCGTTCTTTGCACTCTAAAATGGTTTTTTTTTTTTTATGTGTTAAATGAGTTCCTTTGAAATTGATGTGGTTGATGATCTCTAGGCTGGAGAAATCGGGAATTTGGGGGTTTGAATTAGATCTGATCAGTGTATTTGTGCAGATCTATGGTTTTGTTACTATGTTTTGTTCAGATTTGGCACAAGTATATATTTCACTTGGGATTCCTGTCTCCCTTATTAGATTTTTTTTTCTTCTCTTGATTTGATCTTGATCTCGGTCTGCTTTTTTGCAAAATAGAAATTTTTTTATTTTGATATCTTTTGGATAATTATGAAGTTGGTGGGGTTTTGATTTGGAGGTTGAGTATTAAAAGCTTGGTTTCTTTGTGTTGTTAGCAGTTCTACAGCTGCAGATCTTATTAAGAGAAATTATTGGCATGAATCTTCCTTGTGATGTTATTATTGGTACGATCTTGTTGTCGAATTTTCCACTTTTAGTGTTATGAACAATATGTGATCTTTGTTTTTTGATATCAATTTACTAGTCTCATAGTTTGTTGGGTTCGATTTATCTTCTTATTCTCCTTTTTCCTGTTTTAATTGTTGATCAATTGCCTTTGTCTTATATTTTCGACCTGCTTTCTATTATAATAGCCCAAGATCTGAATCACCATACAAAAGAACATTGATATTATAGAGATTAGCGATCTGCTTTTAATAATTTTGCGTTATTTTGTGTGTAGTGTCTCTCTCATGATCTGAATCATTTGAAATGAATCTTTAATGAAATGTCCGCGTCATCTCACCTCAACCTTCCCGAGTTCTGTTTTGGTTTTCTAGGGGTATAGCACCTTCTTCAATTTCTAAGTTTCATCAACTAATGAAAATCACAGTTTTTCTCTTGTGTATGCTGGTTAATCTTCGGAGAATTGGACCATTTTGTTTATGGTGAAGATTCTATTAGCTTTTGTAGCATTTGAATTGATTGTACACAGTTGTGCTTGAAAAAGTTCATTATCTGTGATTGTGTTATGGATTTGTTAATCATGAAGTATACGTGCTTTTAAGTTAATAGTGCCTTTGCTTTTCGGTGTCACTAGGGTTTTATGAAATTGGCACATTTCATAAGATCGCTGCATAAAGTTTCACTAATTTCAGATATTAGTGTTCTTTACTATTATCCTATTTAATGTATATATACTGTAGTTAGAGGCTGCAGCCATTCATGTGTAAATAAGTACGAGAACCTATTGCTTGCATTTAAGCTGTTTTCTCTTTCTTGTTGCTTTATTCATCTTTTCTTTCTCTTTTGTGATGGTATTACAGAATAAATAGGGTTTTTGTCTCCAATCTATAATTGTTTTTTTCACTTGCGATCATCGTTTGCCATTCATCGTTGAAGTAAATTGACGCTGTTTTTGAGTGATGAACAAGATGAAAAATGCTGGAAGATCAAAAAAGCAAAGAATGTGATGTTTAAACAAAATTGGCTATAATTAGAAAGTTTTCATACTTTGACAGCATATGCTATTCCTAGTACTGGTTTGTAACTATACTTATTTGGATCATAAAGTTCTTATGTCTTGCATGTCAAAAAAAAAAAAAAAAAACCGCTCAGAAACTCATTTTTGAAGTCATTTTAATTTTCTTCTTCTATTTTTCTCTTTTCAGAACAAATGAGTACCATGGCCATATCATCTGGAGTAGCTAGGAGGTCGACGCTGAACCCTAACGCCCCGCTCTTCATCCCGGCGGCATTTCAGCGGGTAGAGGATTTCTCACCAGAGTGGTGGGAGCTTGTGAAGAACACCACGTGGTTCCGCGACCACTGGTTCCACCAGTATCAGGGGGAAGAGAATTTTGATGGCGGCGATCATTACGACGAGAGTGACGACTATGATGTCGCGAACCTGTTGCCGGAATCATTCGATCTCGAACTATCGGCTCTCGAGTCAGAGTTTGATGCATTCGAAGCCGAGCAAGAAGTGTTTGATGCTACTTTTGGTGAGGAGAAGCTAAAGGCTGGTAAGTCGTTTTGTTCAAAGCTAGAGGGCGAACTTCATAGTTCATATTCACCACTTGCATGTACAGCATGATTCAGCTTAGATGGTCATAGTTCATATTCACCACTTGCATGTACAGCATGATTCAGCTTAGATGGTTCTATATTTCAGACTTTATTTTCACTTAATCATGCGTGCGACAATGCCCATTGCTCCTTTATTAAAATAAAAAAAAATGCTGAGAAAGACCTTATAAACAAAGATTTTAGTTTTTTACATTATCAAGCCATATAATGCGAAGGACTATCTGAGTTGCAATCTCGGGATTGTAAAGCGTTACAACTGATTAAAAGTGTTACTTGGCTATAATGCACACTTTGCTATCAGAAGTTTTCCTGAAACCAAATTGAAGGATTGAGAGGTAAATGAATTAACAATATTTTCTCTACTTGGTCCCAGGATTTGGGAGTAATGCAAATGCAGTTATGAGGACCCTCAACTTGACATCTCCAAAGAACGGAAGTGTGGTTAGGGCATCGCACGAATCAGTCAAGCACCGCGATAAGCCGTCGCAATACGTGAGCCCAAAGAACAGCCCACGCCGCATCATCCAGCAGCCTCGCTGAGCGACTTTCGCCTGAGGTGAGGTGTTGCGGTAAAATGCCTATGACCTATCTCCCATGTTAGTATGTTAACTTCAATTGTAATTTCCCTTTTGTATAGAACTTAAAACAAAACCAAAAAAAAAAAACTGCAGGAGCTGTAGTGTAGTTTAACTTGTTTGGTATTGTGGCGCCGAGTGAACTTTTTCTCTACTAGTCTGAGAAAAGTAAAAGAAAAAACAAAAATGTTGTAAGAAAAACACTGTAATTTAGTTTAGTGTAATATTGCATTTCTTTTAGTTCGAATGCATTTCCCTTTGATGCTAATGCTGTACATTTGTACTGAGATGTCCCACGCATGGAATGGTTATACGAATGAATATTAAATGAATGATGTAAACCATTGACCCTAACCCTAACAGCTTAAGCTTTTAAATACAACTAGAATTATTGCAATGATCGAGTCGTAGGTACGAGCTGCATAGGTCTCCTAATGTTTTGAGTTTTTGGGATTAATGGTTAGCGCCAACGATCCGATGTGTGGTATCAGAGCTAGTGGCACGAGTTCAATTTCTCAGTGCAGGTGTTGGGAAGAAAATTGTTGGTTATTTATTTATGGATTAAAAATAGGTTTAATTTTCTGCTCATGACAATAGGCTCAGGAGACTAATAAGTTGAGTGGGGCTGCAGTTCATAATAGACTTAACGGCAAGAGGTCCAACAATAGATCCAATGTCCAGATAGATTGAGTCCGGTCGAGATTCGTGGGCGCTGTGTCTGTACGTTTTAAGTGAATTGGTTGCGTATTTCTAACCGCTCGAGTTTTTGGGATTAATGGTTAGCGCCAACGATCCGACCCGTGGCCTTTTACCTCCTTTCTATAGTGTCTGCTTCTAGTTTGGATTGAATGGAAGCAAATGATGCTACCCCATCACAAGCACCTGCAATTCGGGTTAGTGGTAATGTTAATTTGATCGAGTTTAAAACTGAATTAGATGAGGTTCACTCTTACATTTGTGTTTCTTTTTTTTTGATGAGGTTCACTCAACTCTTGACATTCGTGTTTCTCTGTTTCAATTTATTTTTTTATCTTTTCGTATTCAAATACATTCATTTCCTGTGGAGATTGAAATTCGCACCAGCTTTTCGAAATTGAAATTCGCACAAGCTCTTCGAAACTACTCCTAACATTTTATGTTTTGAAATCCTAGTATGGTATGTACCAGTTGCTTATAATTTTTGCACTGGTGACCTAAAGCTTTAAGATCACCAAAGGCCTAGCTTTTGCTTGTTAAGTTTGCAACTCATTTTCGGAAGAGACAAATAGGTAGGTATTGACGATTCGAAACGGATCTCGTCGCCATGTGCGCATCAATTATTTAATGAAAAATCCATCCATAGCATGTTGGGATATTTTAGGTTGTAGTCATGAGATCAGAAAATTATTCTGCTTAAATCTGTTTAAAATACTCGATATATTTTATACCAAAATTATTCATCGAATCCAAATATTTTATACTCATACTCAGTCTGGAATAACTTTTAAATCCGAACCTAGACTTTGTGAAATATTTGATAATAATATTTAGTGGAGTATGACAGTTTTTTTATTATTCTTATGCTTATAAAATATTATGTTCTTTTTATATTAGATTTTTTTTTTCTTTTTTTTGAACGAATTTTATTTGAATGGTCGCAATTTATTAGTACCCGAGTTTTTACAGCGAGAAGTTTATGGTTTATCATAAACTGTTTAATTTATTTGAACGCGAGTTTTCAATAAGGAGAAGTTTATAGTTTATCATAGACTATTTGAACACGGTTTTATATGGTTTATTCATAAACTGTATAATAAAATTTATAAAGTATATATATATATATATATATATATATATATATATATATATATATATATAGAGAGAGAGAGAGAGAGAGAGAGAGAGAGAGAGAGAGAGGCATCTATATCCCATTTAGATTCAATCAAATAAATTTGATGAATATATTAGTAATTTAAGTATTCAAATTCGAATATGATTCGAAATTAAATGGATAGGATTTATATTTTTTTTTCTATCCTTTTTTTTTCGAGTACAGATGTAGTATATCAACTATCCATACCCCATATAGTTTACGAACACCTTTAATTCTGCTTATAGTTTTCAGTTATGAATGCAAACGCGATGGTTCTGGATCTCGGGAGCGGGAGCGGGAGCCCCGTCCTCCTCTCGCCTAACTATTAAAATCCCGCATTCTGAATTCTGACGGTCTTCGCTTTCCGTCCTGAATTCTGTCTGACGGCTCAAAAATTTTATTTCATAATCCGCTCGGCCTCCGCCCGAATCCGTCCCGCCAATTAATATTTTTTTATAAGTTATAATATTATTAATATTTTGTAAATATAAATAAACTGTTTTTTTAATAATATTATTAAATTATATATAATTAATAATATCAACTATGAAAATTAAAGATATCAATTAAAATTAGCAACAAAATTTAAAAGCTTCAAATACATACATATTAAACAAAAAAATAAGCTATTAGAATTACAACACCAACTTATTTATAATTAAGTTTTTTTTACAGATACATTAGTTTTAAGAAATATTTTTTAAAAAATATAAACAGTTTGCCGGACGATTGAGAGCGGATTCCCGGCTCGAATTCGTCTTAAATCGTAAAATTCACTCTGTTTTCTGCCACGAATGCATTTATTTCTTTCTGTTTATTGCTCCATTCAGGACACATCAGGATGCGAGCTCCGCCAACCTAGATCAGTTTGCATCCCTATTTCTTGTGCACCAATTCTTTTCTTAATACTGTTTTAAGGATTTGATTAAGTACTTATATATTGTTAGATGGATAAAACTTGTGTGTTGTCCCCTTGTCGAAAGGGAAGTAGTTTGTTTTTTATTTTAGCAGGAAATATTTTAAATCTATTCAAAATTCAACAGTTTTGAAGCGGAAAAAATAACACATCCCACATAAAGAAAAAGAGAAAATAAATAAATATTTTCATAATTAAATGGGGAAGATGAAGGTGGGATGAGAGTTTATGAATCTTAGAAAGCGGAGAGAGAAATATATATATATATATATATATATCTTAATGGGTCTTTCTAATTTATTATACAATAATTAAGATGAATTTTAAAGACCGTGGTGACAGAATAAAATATGAAAATTCATCTTAATTAGATGAAAAAATCTTAGATGATTATGATGAAAAAAATTAGAAAATAACTTCTACTATTAAACAGAGATTAATAGGAGCCAAAATGATGAAATCCAAGTCTTTTGGCTGGGTTGTGGCTGGAGATCCTGCCAAAATCTGGTTTTGGCCAGATTAGGACATGAGTGAAAAAAATGTTTGAGCTTGAGTTGATTAGAGAGAGAGAGAGAGAGAGAGAGAGAGAGTGTGTGTGTGTGTGTGTGTGTGTGTGTGTGTGTGTGTGTGAGAGAGAGAGAGAGAGAGAGAGAGAGAGAGAGAGAGAGAGTGAGTGCTAAAACAAAATTTTCTCATTTAAGAGGGATTTTTTATTTTTTTTTTTTTAAAAAAAGGAAAGTTACTTATGCAACCTCAGTCAAACAATTATGCAAAAAAGCTTACACAACAATAATTCCAAAATAAAAAGAAAGAATAGCTTACAATTATATTACAAGGTAACAATCTCGTTTATAAGTATATATTGTATTCATTATCCTTCTAAATCCTATTTGAATGATCTATTGATTACTTATTCAGTATAATTTTTTTTTTATATGATTGGAAGTTAGGATTTTTATTTTTTCTCATAAAAAATTCTCGGCATTCGAAATTTAGTAGAATAGTAGCATATTTCTCGTGCAAGTTGATTTAGTTTATTTTGAAAAAATAATTTAGACATTTAACTGTCGCTATGTTAGTTTTACTATGATATTAACGTAGTTCCTATAAAGTGTTTATTTCAATTTTTGTGTTCTCTTCTTCTTTTAACTTCCTTTTCCAAGTTCTACTATGTTACTAACTTAGTCCAAAAGCATTTTATGGAACAAATAATCTTTCAATTTTGTGATTTTCTGTTTTTTCCGCTTTAAATTTCACCACAAGAAAAATTAAGATGAAGCGAAAAAATTAATGTATTATATGCAGAAGTTATGAAAAATTACTTACGGAATAAGAACACAAAATAACTCAATATATGTTCCAAGAACATAACATGCACTTTGATTTATCAAGATGACTGTACTAACTATTCAAGAGATATAATAATATAAGGTTGTCAATAGGTGGGATTCCAGGTAGCTTTTTAAAAGTTCGAACGTAATCCGCTATCCAAATTGATAAAAAAATCAAAAACCCGAAAACGTGAACCCAAAATAATTATTTCTTTTTATCAAAATTTCAAAATATATTTGGGTTTGAGTCGAGTATAGATAAAAATCATACCTGAACACTAATTCATCGAGTTTTCGTATTTTATACCAATAATTGAAATCCTACCCATTTAATATAAGTTAAATCTACCCGCTTAATTTTACTGCTCAATTTTTTTATTTATTTGATGTGAGTTGGTCAGCGCCACTTTAATTTTAAAATTTGAATGCATCGTTTATATATACATGTTAAATTAATATATTTCATATAATTCTTGCAACTATAAATTTATTAAAATAAAAATAATTAGCTTAAATTTTGAAGTTATAGTGCCCGTTAACTTATTTAAATCAAACAAATAGATAGATAGGTTGGACAGCAAAATCAAAATTTTGAAAGATTGAATAGTTTATTCATCAAAATGGTCCATAGTTGAGATAAGTTTTGTACGGTTTCACCGATCTTTAAATCACGAAAACTATGAAGAATAATATCAGAATAATATATTTTGCTTCTATGGAAGCTGAACAAAACCAACTTGTGATTCAAAAGTTGCAATCCAAAAATGACAAAGGTGAAAAACAATTAAATTCCACGTAGGAAATGCGAACAAAAATGACAACCACACCAAAAGAATGTAAAACTAAATATTGCTCAAATGGGGCCAAGCAGTTTCTCAGTGCAGCAACATAAGAATGGAGGTGAACACATCTCTCCTCTTCCTTTTAGTTTTTTAAAAAAAGTATGGTACAATCTTTTTGCCACAAAAACAAACTGTGTGGCCTTCCTTAAGCAGGTTTGTAGTGCTTCTCCACCATTTTCCTAAATTCTGCAAAAGAGAAACAAGTGAAAAATTAGTAAGATGTGTAAAATATTATTAAGATTTGAATAAGTTGCAGTTTTGGTCCTCAAACTCAAATCTTACATTACTTAATTACATCTTAATTATTATTATTGCATCATCAATTATGATATTGCTACATTAGTAATTCATCAATATTATGACATCTACATTAGTAATTCATCGATATTTACTCAAAAAATTTGGATTGTGAAACTTGATCGCAACTACTCAAAAAGTTGGAGCCGTGGGTTTGAGGACCAAAAGTGTAATTCACCCTTAAGATTTATACTTCTTTTAAAAGTAGAATGATCACATGACACACACCTTCCTGATTTGCCCACATTGCTGCAGCTTGTGTGTTGAGTGGAGAATCATTGTTTGGCTCTGAAATTACAACATAAGTAGATTCATTAGAGATATGCAGGATTCAAACCCAAAATATATATATATATATATATATATACTACCGTGAAAAAACTAGTACTAAATTACATAATGAGTTAAAAAAGATGAGTTTGTGATGAGATCATCCACCAACACATGCGCAATTGCATAGAATTTGAACATAAAAACAAAAGGAAAAAAAGCAAAAAAAAAAAAAACAAGAACTGAGAATTAAGCAACTCTTTTTCTGCTTTTCTGTTGCTTTAAACAACAACAACAATAATGAGTTAAAAAGCCAATACAGAAGATCATCTGCCAACAAAGAGTTAAACTGCACCATCTGATTTTACCTCCCAAAAGACTCTGGATTGACAGGAGGATGGTTCTCACATCATATGCAGATGACCATTTATCCTGAAAACCAAATTCAAGGCCATAAGAACCACTAAAACTACACACACACACACACACACACACACACACATATATATATATATATATATACCTGGAGAATGTCTAAGCAGATGTTGCCACACAAGTCCACATTTGGGTGGAAGCAGGAGCTCTCAAACTTCACCTTGGGGGACTTGAAGGGGTAGTCACAGGGAAAGCACAGGGAGAGCTTGTAGACCATGCCTTCGTAGACCGTGCCAGCGCCGCCGTTGATGGTCCCTTTCCAGCTGAAAATGTTGTCCCCCTCAGGGAATGCTGAGATCCCTGGATCCCCACACATCTGAAAAACAATGACAATAACAATAACAACAGTGTGAAGATTTGAATTTTAAAATTCAAATTTTTTTTTTTTGTTTTAAATAAAGAATATTAATAAATTTGGAAGTAAATGAAAATTTTAAAATTGAATCTGAATTTAATGGTTTTGAATGGAAGGTTGAATTAGAAATAAAAACAACAATGGGAATTTGGAAGTAAATGAAAATTTTAATAACAACAATGAGAATTTGAAATTTGAACTAAAAATTCAATTTCTTGCGTTAATAGAGTACAAACAAATTTAGAGTATATGAAAATTTTGAGCATGAATTTGACTTTGATGGTTTTGAATGGGAGGTTGTATATGCTGAGATCATCCCTGGGGTCCCCCCACACACATCTAAAAACAGCAACAATAAAAATAATAGCAATGACAAAATTTGAAAATTGAATTTTAAAATTCAATTTCTGGTGTAAATAGAGTATATTAACAAATTGAGAAGTAAAAGAAAACTTTTAGTTTGAATTTGAATTTTATGGTTTTGGATGGAAGGTTGAAATTTGAAATAGAAATTCAATTCTGGTGTAAATAGAGTACAGACAAATTCAGAAGCAAATTAAAATTTTTTTGTTTTGTAGTGGTCTTACCATTAGTGCCATCAGCTCTGACTGTAGCCTGCTTGCATGATGAAACAAGAAGAGAGAAAAATCTATTAGACTTTTCAAAAAAAGAAAACATTTCAATAGAGAAAACCAAATTTCTTGAGGAATAGAAAATTTTGAAAATTACAAGGAAAGTAATATATATAGAGTCCGGCTATTATACCTGTAAAAGCACCAAGTAATTGGTACTGGTAAATTTTCTAACTGTAGATTTTTTTCTAATCTTACCCCATAGATCATACTATTTCACCAACCACCACTAAATCCAAGAGACCACTATCATCCTAACCACTCATCCTTTCATCCGAGGACTAAAATCCTATAAGCACTAATAATTTGGTACTTTTAAAAGTATAGGAGTTCAATTCTATATATATATATAGAGTTAGGATTGCGTGTTTTTAGAAACACGGTAGCCTCCGTGCTATTAAGTCATTTTTTATATTGTGACTTTTGAATCGATGATCAGTTTTATTAAATTTAATCTAAAGTATTTAAAGTATCTAAAAAATAAATTTTATAATTTTTTAATATTATTTGTCAATCCGATCAAAGGGAATCAAAATAAATAATTGTAATGATGTAGAAATATTTAAGGATATAGTGAACCGTTTGCAAATTTAAGAATGTAGAAATATTTAAATTACGTAAAATTTTGATAGAAAATTATTTATACTATATAAGACAAGATCAATATTTTTGATCTAAAATTTTAATATCATATTATAACTTTTTATGAGATTTTTATTTTTAGCTGTTGATTTTAAGCAATTTCGATCACTAGGTAAATAATATTAAAAAATTATGAAATTTATTTTTCAGATACCTTAAATACTCTAAATCAAGTCTAACATAGCTGATCGTCGATTCAAAAGTTTCAGCATCGAAAACAACTTGATAGTACTATATATATATATATATATATATATATATATTTGATAATTTTTATTTTTCAGATCATACTATTTCACCAACCATTCACTAAATTTTAAGATTACTATCATCTGAACTGCACATCCCTTTCATCCAAGAGCCGAAAACTCAATAGTACCAAATGCTTAGTAATATTAATAGTACTATTAATTATATAGTAACTCAATAGTTGAGCTGGTATGTGATAGCAAACGGGATTCATTGCCACCTAGTTGTTCTCAATGATGGAGCTTCCAAAATGATGATCGGTACCATTAAATATAATTTAGACTATTTAAACTATCTAGAAATTAAATTTAATATTTTTTTGATATTTTTTTTGTTCATTAAGTTGACATAAAAATGAACGACTGAAAATGAATATATTTCATAAAGTAATGATAGGAGTCTTGTAATCACGATCAAGATTATAGATCTTGTTTTAAATAATTTTAAAAATTTTCTAATCAAAATTCAATTAATTTATAATTTTTTATGGGAAATACTACATGTACACCCCCAAAGGGGGTGTATATCTCACACCCCCACCCATCTATGGTGGGGGTGTGATTAGGGGTCACTTCATGTGATCCCTAAAAAACACCCCCACCCTTAGATGGGTGGGGGTGTATGATGCACACCCCCAAGGGGTGTACATGTAGCATTTCTCATTTTTTATACCGTTAACCTAGCAAAGGATTTATATCTACTGTTAAAATTATTAATTTTATAATTCTTTGATCATTAGGTTAACGACATCGAAAAAATTTAAAATTTAATTTTTTAAATAATTTAAATAGTCTAGATTATATTCAACGATACCTAAATGACTGACAATGAAGTCAGTCTGTTATCTACAGCATTTGGGCTCAACTCTAATTGGGTCCAAGAAAAGACCAAGCAATCTTTAGAAATTAACCAATGTTTTGAAAAATAGATTGGAAGAAGACCTCTTCAGCACCGACTGGCCGTCGGGGCCCTTCGCCGTCGGGAGCGGCTGCTTGGCGGCGGCACCGCCCGATTGATGTGCAGTAGCATTGGCGGCGGCGGCGGCAACGACAGGAGTGTTTCCACGGCCTTCTTGGTTCTCTCTCACCATTTTCTTCTTCTTGGCTCTCTCTCTGCTTCTTTTCTCCTCGAACTCTTCAGAGAGAGAGAGATAGAGAGAGAGAGC
>CM055081.1:3539811-3659811 GCA_029204045.2 Tillandsia leiboldiana
CAAATAAAAAATGAACTTAACTTCCAGGCAGTGTTTGATCCTTTTCTACAAATATAGTTCTATTCAGATCATCAAAAGTTAAAAAAACCAAATAACATCTTATATCTAGATATGGATGGTAATGTTGATTGCGGTTGAACAATTAGAAGCAAACGAGGAAAGCAAGAACTACAAAAACAAGAACTAATAATAACTAGCACATCAAATGTCAGATGAAAATCCCAAAGTAATAATTGTACAGAAATATCGTCCTCAATTATCTAAATGGAGCTCAGTAAATTCATCGTCAAATGCTCGCTCTAGAGGTCGAATAGATGAAGTCTAAATGTTTCCCAGGAAAAGTTTAAGATCAATTCATTCACAAGAGACCAGAATACAATTTAAGCAGATACGAGGTACAGAGCATTATCTTACAACGAGGCAGAATTGATGAGATATTTCTCAGAAATGCACCATTTAGGAAACCATTTGTTGATAATCTATAACATTTCCATATATATTAACTACCAATAATACAGGTCTCGACTTCATGCGATGTATAAGAGCAGTTATCGGATCACATGCCAAACTGAACTTTGCATACCAACCTTTTCAAGCTTTACGTACTCTCAAGCATTACCTGATGCATATTTAGAAGCAAAAGGAACCGCCGAGTCAGCCACGGCCGACGACTCGTGATATTCTCTCGAAAAAGACAGGGCACATGGTCATGCTGAAGATCGCGTCCTCCTTCATCCAGTCCAGAGCTACTCTTTCCAACGTCCCCAACGAAGATACACGATACATCAAATCGCCTTGCCCACTTTCATGTCTGATCAATATAAGGCTGAAGCTATACCCTGCAATAATTTTCACACATTTAAATGATCACAAGTACCTTCATAACAGATAATTGATTAGATTATCACCAACAAAGAATGAAAATAAAAGGTACAAAAACTGCTCCAATTAGGTCACGCAGGAAATGATTGCAAATCACGAGTCCTCTATTAAAGTTGAAAAGCTGTAGAAAGGTTTGTAATTGCTAAGAACAAAACCATGGATAACAAGAAAAACTATTAACTCTTCGAAGCAAAACCATGGCTCCATGATTGGACATTCCATTTCATTGAACACGATCTACAGTTTCAAAGTACTTGTGAACCAAATTTCATTATTTTCCAACATCATCTACCTTATGATCAAAGCTGGTTAAAATTGTGAGATTTAACTGTGGATAAGAGGTGTTTGATGTTTAATGGTGTAGAAGAATCCAAATTTTTTCATGGACAATTCTTTTGATTATCTTAATAGTGATCAACAATCTCGGTCTGAAATTTAATAATCCTACCCTCTATTTTTGTAAGGTTGTTTAAGGTTGACGTTCATTTTGCATCCACTTGATGCACTGAAAAATAATGTATACTTCCAGTGCTCTATATCACTTCGCTTTTTGAATCATCCATTTGGATAGCATACTGTCGAAAATGAAGTGAAAACATTGGAGGAAAAGGCGGCAATTGTGGCAACCAAGAGAAAAAAAAAAAGCATATCAAGTATTTACATGTAGACAAATCTGCAATTACTTGCACAGATACAGGCGACATATAGATTTAGAGATTTACTTATTTGCATACTTTGGGTGTTTCTCAATTGCAGTTATCATCTCCAACAAAAAATATTGCAATTTAGAGATAAGTTAGGTTGAGCGATTGCAATGAAATTAATTACACTAGTCCCAATATGAACCTGCAAGTAGTAAAGTAAGTTGGGAGCATTTAGCCATTTACGTGGACAGCATCGTAGATAAATATAACTTATTGAACACAATAGTGTAGTGAATAAATATAATATACAAACTGCACTGTGATAGTATTGAGAATAAATACAACTTAGACTGGTACAAAATCTATTAGATGAATAAAAACACTATTTAACAAGGCAAAAGGTCTTCATAATTACCGCTCCTTTCATGAACGACTGAAAGACAAAGCTCTTCTGTTTGGATGCCAACAGAGAATTTCATGCCAACTAAGAATTCTATTAGTGTATGAAACACACACATAATGGAAGATTTTCCAGTCCCACCTGAACAGCAGCATTGGAAAGTCATGAATTTCAAGAACTGTACAAGTAAAGTAATGTTCAAGTATATTAAACATACCAGTGTTGTCCATATCTCCTCTACAGCAGCCTGGCTAAAAAAGGCCATGAAGAAATAAAAGTGGCAAAGGAAATGGCAGTTGTAGTTATTGTTTTTATTACTTGCACACATAAATCAATAGCAGTTTGTTGAACAATCAACACTTACCACATTATGCTTCTCTTGACAGTTATAATGAGGAACAGCTACTTCCTGTTGGCTCCCGCCTTTATTGGAGCATGAGTTTGGCATCGTCTTTTCAGGTGAAACTGCAAATTCTTTCTTTGACCTTGCTTCAGGGGTTATATTAAGAGATCTTATCAGTGTGCCGTCGTCAGTATCCTTCTTCTGCAACAACAAAATCTGAAGCCTCCCAACTTCACTGGAGAGCTCTTTTGCTGCAGACAAAATTAACTGGTTTAATACAAACTAAAAATAAGAAACGACAAAATTCCTGTGTTTCATGTCCAAATTATCGCCATAACTATATAAGACCAGAGAAAATTAAAAGGGCAAACATTCAACAGAGAACCCAAAATGCTACAGCAGAATCATCAAGCAAATGTCCAGCGTGTTTGACATCGATTGCCATGATCTAATGAAGGAAGATGCCCAATAGTGTCAGAATGATGAAAGATTTATTTTACTGGTCCAGTAAATGAAGTATTGGGGATACTACAGTTTCCTCTAAATAGAATATATGTGGCACACTAAACACACAGTTGGTGCCTGGGTTATGAACATGCTCGAACTAAAACTTGCTAGTATCTTTCTATGGCAAATTACAAATTTAGTCCCTGATCTTTGCTCTATATTTCAATTTTGTCATAGGGCGTCAATTGTAACAATTTAGTTCCTAAAGTTTTATCTGACATTAGTTTCATCCTCAAAGTTTATCTTTAAAAATTTAGTCCATGAAATTCGACCTTGATTTCCGTTTCATCCACAGAGTGTTAGATTAAACTAAGGATGGTGCTAAGGTAGCACCCTTCTTTGAATTAACAAAAGGACATAATTGTTATACAGAAAAACATAAGGGACTTCATCGCACCAATTGAAATTTGAAACTATGAGGAGAAAATAGAAATTAAGATTAAAATTCAGGGAGTAGATTTCTAATTAATCCACCTATTTATTGCTCACAGTGCTTGTTTCTTTTACTTGACATGCAACAAATGAAACCTGAAAATGTCTACACATTTGATTCTTACTGGAACAGTTACCTAAACTCTCCACGCACTGTACATGAATAATTTGATTACAACTAAAATTTTTAATAACTCTTGAGCATGAGAATTGAGATAGACAAAAACTGAGAAAATATTTGATGAAAGTTCTTGGGACAACGCCTCGGTTACTTGTTCGTGTACAATATAAAAGTCTAGAGAAGCTCTCTTGATAGAGATGTTTTATTGGCAATCTTTATGTTGTTTTAAATCCTCATTTACTGATCCAATACGACATTATTTGAACCCTATAATGCAGCCATAATCTCTAAAATTGCATTGTCATCTCATCATCTTCAGTGTTTGCTATACTTGTTCACATTTTTTGCTTTCCTGCTTAGCAAACCACGTCTATTTACAAAAAAGGATCATTTAAGTTATATGGCGTGAAGACAGGGAGACATAGGTTGATGTTCTAATAGAAAGATACATAGACAACAAGTTAATATAAGAAGGCATTGGTTTAAATGGTAAGCAGAAAGTGAACCATACGACCCATGCATTTCAACCAACTAAAGATTTTAACTACAGTCAGCATTCAAAGTATCTAAGTCCACTCATCAGGACATGATTACCTTCACCTATTGTTAGGATATGGTTATATATTAACAATATTAAGCTTAAAAGAAAGGGGGAAAAAAAAAGAGCTAAAGATCAAGCATCAAAAGTTATTGAAATCATACTCTTGTGACTCTCCTCAAGCAAAATCTTTTCAGTTTCGGTATATTGCTCCTGCAACGAACATCTGCAATCACATAAATCGTGCAATTAGATCATTCAAACTTCTTCAGTTCTTAAAACAAAGCTATGCTCTTTAACCCGTGCAATCGTTTAAATCTTACAGCTCTCCATACAGACGCTCATTTTCCTTCTTCAATTCTTCAATCAAGTCCTCGATAGCTGTGAGAAACATTAAATTCAAGCCTTCAACTAATTTTTAATTTACTAAACTTGCTAACAGAAACAAGAATACAAGAGATAACCGAACTCGTCTAATACCATTCCCCCAATCAGAAAACGAAAAAAAAAAAAAAAAGGAAGAGCTCATCTGAAAGATACTAAGGGCCTTGTTTTGAAGAAGTTTTTCGCTAAGCAGCATTGCTAGAACAAGCAATTTATTAATAAACTCCCAACATATTCTTCCGCATTTTGCAAAAGCGGGAACTTCTACTTTTTGAGGCTCAGAATCTCATTTCTACTCCCCGCTGCCGCAAAACCTTTCTACTGGAGGCTGCAGGTCAAAGTAAAAGCAGAAAGCAAAAATCTGAAGCACCAAATTGGAGCTTCTAATCTCATTTCTGCTTCCCGCAGCAGCAGAAATTTTTTTTTTTTTACATCTCACCAAACAATCCCTAAGTACAATAAAACCAAAATATTTGGTGAAAAAGTAAAAATATACATACAAAAATTTAATACAAAATAAAACAAAATTAGACGAAGGGACAAATACCCAGTTGATAATTTCTTATCTCAGCATCTCTTTTTTGATCCCACTCCTCTTCAAACAACTTCCTCTTCTGAAAACATCAATACTGAGATCGTTAATCAAGATTAAAAAAAAAAACACAGAATCCAACAAAATCGAGGGTAAGGTAAATCACCTTCAAATTCTTGTACTTCTCGTATAGCTTCGAGTTGAGCTGCTCCATCTCCGCCACAAATCGAAGGGCCGAGTTCGCTCTAAATTTCCCAAACAGCAGATAACAAAAACAAATAATTAAAATTTTCCGAATCAGAGAAGCGATTCGAAACGAAAAACCCTAAATCGTGGGGTAAAATGGTGTGGAATTATTACTAGGAAACGAGAGAGAGAGAGAGAGAGAGAGAGAAATGAGGAGGAGTTTGAGAATTTGAACAGCCACGCGACCCGACTCGCGAGGGACGGGAATGATTTTAGCGATGTGAACAATTCGGATTCGGATGGACGTTTTTAAAAATATCCGAATTCGAACCCCAACTATCGAATTTGAAATTCAAACCCGCCGGATTTTAAAAACTCATGTTCGAATCAAAAATTCAAAATCCCAATAAAAAATAATTGTGAATCATATATATATATATATATATATATATATATATATATATATATATATATTAAAATATAATTTTAATTACAACATTAAATTTTCATGTCATATAATAATAATATTAAAATAAAAAAAAATCAAATGGTAATGATTAAATAATTATTATAAAATTTAAAATAATTAACTAACTTAAAAATAAATTCAGTTTAAAAGATAGATTGAGAGATAAATAGATCTATATATCCAATAACTATTTATATTCAAATTATATATTTAAAATTATTTTAAATTTTGTTTGAAATTTGAATTCATTAATTTAAATTTTTTAAAAATATTTACAATATAATTAAATTGGAAATAAATAAAACTCACTCGAAAACAAATTAAATTAAGAAAATAAATTAATTGGCAAATAAACACATACTACAAATAACCATTTAAACTCAAAATATAAATATAAATTTAATTATATATATAGAGAGAGAGAGAGAGTAGAGTTTATATACTTTTAAAAGTATAAGTCAATTTATATTTGTAAATTTTTTTACCATTAGATTTGTATTGAAATTTGTGCTATTGTAAAGTCAACTAAAGAGAGAGAAAGAAAAAGTAAAAAACACAAATCTCAATACAAATTCAATAGTAAAAAATTTACAAGCATGAATGAGTTGTGCTTTTAAAAACATATAAACTCTACTATATATATATATATATATATATATATATATATATATATATATATATATATATATATATATATAGAGAGAGAGAGAGAAAGAGATAGAGAGAGAGAGTCTGATTACTATACTATCGATAGTACCAAACATTTGGTGCTATCAAATTTTCTACCCTTAGATCAATCCCTTTGATTATTTTCACCCGTTAGATTTTACTATTTTCCAACCACCCATTAAAATCAATGGGGCCACTATCATCTCAACCACACATCTTTTAATTCAACGGTTAAAAACTTAATGGCACCAATGACTTGGTTCTATTAATAGTATTCCAGTCTAGCTCATATAGAGTCCGGCTGGAATACTATCGATAGCACCAAGCAATTGGTGCTACCAAGTTTCCAGCCCTTTGATGAAAAGATGTGTGGTTGGAATTATAGTGGTCTCCTATGATTTTTACTATTCAACTAACCACCTAATAAACCCTAGGGAACCATTATCATCCTAACCGCATATTTTTTAATCCAATGGCTACAAAATTGGTAACACCAATTGCTTGGTACTATCGATAGTATTCCAACCTAATTCTCTCTCTCTCTCTCTCTCTCTATATATATATATATATATATATATATATATATATATATATATATATATATATATAGCGTAGCGCTACTATGAGTATAAACTCTTTTATACTCATAACTTTTGTATCCTTGGATGAAAGAATGTGCGGTTAGGATGATAGTGGTCCCCCTAGGATTTACTAGGTTGTTGGGGAAATAAAATAAATTCTATGAACTACTATAATCCTAACCGCACATTTCTTCATCCAATGGATGAAAACTTATGAGTACAAAAGGATTTTACTCATAAGAGTATAGTAGCCGGACCCTATATATATATATATATATATATATATATATATATATATATATAGAGAGAGAGAGAGAGAGCTAGGCTGGAATACTATTAATAGTACCAAGTCATTGGTACTATTAAATTTTTAACCGTTAAATTAAAAAATGTGTGGTTGAGATAATAATGGGCCCCTTGGGTTTAATGGGTGGTTGGGAAAATAGTAAACTCTAACGGGTGAAAATAATTAAAAGAATTGATCTAAGGGTAGAAAATTTGATAGCACCAAATGTTTGGTATAATAGCCAAACTATATATATATATATATATATATATATATATATATATATATATATATATATTGTGATGCCCTCAATAGTCCCACATCGGATGTTGATGGAATTGTGATTGGGTTTATATAAGACATGGACACTAGTAATAATAATTGGGTTTAAGCATTTTGGGCTGTGGTTTGGGCCCAACAAGTTATTATTTCTAGTGGGCCGGGTCGTTACATTTGGTATCAGAGCCAATAACCAGTCGAAAGTGTGCAGTAAGTCTCGGCTGAGACTGGGTCTAGATGACAAGGCTAGCGAAACAAGTCTCACATCGCCTGGTGATCTTGGGCTGCTGTGCGTGTGTTTGGGCTGACGAGGACGTCAGGCGTAAACGGAGAGAGTCTGTGACGCCTCCCAATAGTCCCACATCGGATGTGGATGGAATTGTGATTGTGTTTATATGAGATATTGACACTAGTAATAATAATTGGGTTTAAGCATTTTGGGATGTGGTTTGGACCCAACGAGTTATTATTGCTAGTGGGCCGGATCGTTATATTTGGTATCGGAGCCAATAACCAGCCGGAAATATGTGGCGAATCTCGGCTGAGCCTGGATCTATATGACAGGACTAGCGAGACAAGTCTTACATCGCCTGGTGATCTTGGGCTGCTATGTGTGTTTGGGCTGACGAGGACGTCAGGCCTAAACGGGGGGAGTCTGTGACGCCCCCAATAGTCCCACATCGAATGTTGATGGAATTGTGATTGGGTTTATATAAGACATGGACACTAGTAATAATAATTGAGTTTAAGCATTTTGGGCTGTGGTTTGGGCCCAACAAGTTATTATTGCTAGTGGGCCGGGTCGTTACATTTGGTATCAGAGCCAATGACCAGTCGAAAGTGTGCGGTAAGTCTCGGCTAAGACTGGGTCTAGATGACAAGGCTAGCGAGACAAGTCTCACATCGCCTGGTGATCTTGGGCTGCTGTGCGTGTGTTTGGGCTGACGAGGACGTCAGGCCTAAACGGAGAGAGTCTGTGACGCCTCCCAATAGTCCCACATCGGATGTGGATGGAATTGTGATTGTGTTTATATGAGACATGGACACTAGTAATAATAACTGGGCTTAAGCATTTTGGGCTGTGGTGCGGGCCCAACGAGTTATTATTGCTAGTGGGCTGGATCGTTATATTTGGTATCAAAGTCAATAACCAGCCGGAAGTGTGAGACGAGTCTCGGCTAAGCCTGGGTCTAGATGACAGGGCTAGCGAGACAAGTCTTACATCGCCTGGTGATCTTGGGCTGTGCATGTATTTGGGCTGATAAGGACGTCAGGCCTAAACGGGGGGAGTCTGTGACATCCCCAATAGTCCCACATCGAATGTGGATGGAATTGTGATTGGGTTTATATAAGATATGGACATTAGTAATAATAACTGGGCTTAAGCATTTTGGGCTGTGGTTTGGGTCCAACAAGTTATTATTGCTAGTGGGCTGGGTTGTTACATTTGGTATCAGAGACAATAACCAGTTGGAAGTATGCGGCGAGTCTCGGCTGAGTCTGGGTCTAGATGACAGGGCTAGCGAGACGAGTATCACATCATCTGGTGATCTTGGGCTGCTGTGTGTGTTTGGGCTAACGAGGACGTCAGGCCTAAACGGGAGGAGTCTGTGACGCCCCCAATAGTCCCACATCGGATGTGAATGGAATTGTGATTGGATTTATATGAGACATGGACACTAGTAATAATAACTGGGCTTAAGCATTTTGGGCTGTGGTTTGGACCCAACGAGTTATTATTGCTAGTGGGCCGGATCGTTACATATATATATATATATATATATATATATATAATGAAATTAGAACACTATTGATAGTATAAAAATAATATTTATTATTAATTTTTTTTATCATGGAATATCTTGGGTTTAGTAGGGTTTGGTAGAATAATAATAATCTAAAGATACAATTGATAGTAATTATTATTGATATACCATAAATGGGTTTTTTTTTACAATTGGGTCCTAATAATTTTTTTAAAAAAAATATATCTTTCTAAAATTTATATTTATAAAATTGGTCTTGTTTTTACCAAGTAAGCCACACAAGTGCCATGTAGGCAGAGGTGTTTAAGTTCAACATTAGAAATCATTCACTATGTTTTACTGTATTCTATATTTCCTTCCTTCTTCTCCTACCATCAAATTTTAAAAAATTACTTTAAATATAAATTTTTCATTCTCCTTTTGCCTCATTCTCTCATACTTCTCTTTCTGTTCATCAAATCCTAATTTTTTTTTAAACACGATAAATAATTTCATCAAATTTTAAAAATTATTTTAAATACGGTAATTAAATTTTTAAAAATATTTTAAATACGATAAATAGTTTAAACACGATAAATAGTTCACCGTATCTAAATACTATTCACCTTGTTGCTTACGTGCTCACGCAGTGCACACGTGGCATGTATAGCACAATTTTTGTAATTTTAAATTTTACGGAGCTATTTGTAAAATATTTTTCGGGAGGCTATATGCAAAAAAAATAATAATAATAACTCTATTATAAATAGTATACTAGCTCAACTCATATTTATATCTATATTTATATATAAAATTATGTATTTTGAATTTGAGTAAGACAACATACTCCACTTTTTGGTGGGTAAAGAATTTTAGCTTCTCTCTTTTTCTTACACAAAATAAATAACATAACAAACATGTTTTTTTTTTTTTTCTCTAAGGGATAACCTTCTTTTTTTTTCGAATATGTATTTAAAATTTAATCTTATTTGATTTTAAAACTTTATTTTATCTTAAATTTATAGTTAAAATTTAATTATACAATTTAAATTTAAATTTACAAAATTATAAATTAAAATTAAAATTTGAGTTTAAATGGTGGCTTATATTTAATTTTGGATATTAAATTTGAATTAATAATTAAAAACTTTAAATTTAATTTAATCAAAATTAAAGCGAAATAATTAAATTTTAATTTTGAATTAAATATAAATTAAAATGTTGGTACATTTTGTTTAAAATGCTGTAGTATTTGGGAAATCCAAATTTGAATTTGAAAAATTCAAATGCGAATGTGAATGAGGAAATGCAAAAATGAACCTAAGTGGTTGTATACCGGTATGCAAATTGCACAGTTTTCGAAGCACTATTTTTGCCTTTCAGATCTGAGTCTGATCTCGAAAATCTGAAATCGCCAGTGCGACCGTCTCGTCGAATCGATTGAAAATGATATAAACTGATTTTCGATCTGACGGTCGGATTGTCCAGAAATCAGCGAAGTTGCGGGTGGGATCCGCGACTTAAGTAAATAGTGAAATGAATAGTAACCCCTGATTTAATTCCCTCGCCGGCCAACGTCGGCCGATCGATTGTCTGGAGTCCGAATCTGATGATCCAGGTAGTCGATTTGAATGGCGTCATCGTTCTGAGCGCAGTGGCACTGACAAAATTTGCGTTTGACGAACCTAAAGCATCATAAAGCGTGCCGAACTATGTAATTTACAGTATAAGATGGATTTTAAAATTTATGGAGCTCAATTTTAGCAAACCAAAATTGCTACCTGATAGGTTCCGTCGAGCCGGACGTCGTGGTGGTGTCCGTTTTTCAGTTTGACAACCCGGTTGTCCCGAAAAGCGCGAAATATGCAAAAATTTGCAGTATTTTGCATAAAAGCCCCATATTTTATGTGTCAAATTGCTCCAAACTTGTGGAAGGAGGGATTCTCTGTGATTTTGTCCTACAGCCAGGGACCCAGGTCATAGTATCTACTGTGTGGGGGTCTATCTAGCATTTTTTTACAATGAATATAGATGTTAACCTAGGGCATCTTTGGAACGAACCCTAGTCGCAACCTTTGTAACCGCAACCTCCACCAGGTCCTCCCCTCTCCCTCTGTTATCTTTCCCGTGCGCCAGCGCCGCCGGCCGCCACTCCTCGCTGCCGAAAAAAGCAAAAGAAAGCAAGGTGCAACCTTGATCTCGGGTTAGCAGTGTGGGGAGGCCATCAAACCACAGCAACTCAGGTTTGGAGTCTCCTGGTAGCATCCTTGATCATTTAAAAGCCTAACCCGAGGAGCCCGTGGCCTGCCGACGCCGGAGAAGGAACCTCGGCCGCTTCTTCTTCCCCAACTCCGACCATGGTGAGATCTCTCTCTTCTTTGTTTTTCTTGATACTTAGACACCCCGAGCACCTTCCTCACCTCTTGGTGAACCTCGCCGAGCCCCGACCCTCGGGGTGCTCCCGGTCGTCGGCGGGGAAGTTGCACCCGCCGGAATGCATGAATGCTCCGCCTCGAGCCAACACTCCACCCGATGGCTTTGAATCTGATCTAAATTGATCAGATCCTTCCTCTGGCCCTCTTTACCATCTCCATGAAGTTTCATGGCATTTGGATTAGTGTGCACTTCGCAGATCTTAGCCCTAGCTTTGGGCTAACCTTGCTCCGGCCGAGCTTCTTGCTCCGACGCCGCCGCCGCCTGCTGCCGCCGGCCACCGCACTAGAAAGTGTCCTAGCATCGAGGGTAAGCCGTATGTGGCCTTGCATGGCAATAGATGTAGTCGCATGGCAAACCGCCATCAGAGCACCGAGCTTGGTGACTCGAGGTCGGGCTCCGGCCACCCGCCGCTTCACGGTGCCGGAGCTGGTGCTGATTGCACCCTGGGCACTCCATTCAAGCTTCCCATGCTGTTGCTTGCCTTAGCTTTGCTCCAGAACACATGTTTTGTTGATTAAGAAAACCGAGCTCTAGGTGTTTGTAGAAATGGCCGAGTTAACTCCAACCCTATTCTGGCTGTTTGTCGACCACCCAATGGTGAGCCCTCGACTCCTACAAGCCTCCTGAGCATGATGTTCATTCCTGTTTCCAAGCTGAATGCTTGGTTAGAAAGATCTAGCAAACCGAGCTCTATAAGCTTGGGTTTTGAGCCATGTTGCTCCGGCGATGTTTCCGGTTTCTCTGCGGCACCTGTTTGGTGAGCCTCTGAGTCCTTTCGATCTACTGGGCATGATGCTCACCCTAAATTTGGGTTTGGTCGAGTGTAAGTAAGAAAAATAGCAATTTGAGCCTAATTGCATAGTGTATGTTGACCCAAAGTTGTCCTCGGGTTCCGTGCTGCTCTCAAATGGTGAGCACGGCGTTCAGTGCATCGAGGCCCACCTACTGGTGGCCTTGGTTCAGTTTAAAAGCATTCAGAAATGAAATGCAAGTGAAAAATGTGTTAAAAGGCATGTAATTATGCAATTTTGTAAAACCCTAGGGGTCTAAATGCAATTGTGACTTGCTTGGCTGTTTTGGGCTGTGTGCTCATGATATCTAAACCCTTCGTTGGAGATCCGACGGCTTTCGTTGAGCGGGAATTGGATTCCGAATCATAAATCGGGAAAATCGTCGATTTATCGGGGATTCGGCGTTAATCGCGCAATTTGAGAAATTGCGGTGATTAATTTGTGATGCCAGATGTCCTTGGCTGTTCCCGGTGCTGTTCCGGAGAGCATGGTGATTTTAGTTCTTAGTTTGCAACTTTCGGAGCCAAAATGGGCTTCCCGAAAGTGTTTCAGTGGTTATGGCACCGCCGGTGCTCAGTGTTGCCCAGAATCAGTGGTTAGTGCCCGAACGTCTTGAATTTAACGTCCCTGGTGTTGGCTATTTATTTATGGGTTAAATAGGTCCAACTCCTGCCCGTGACAATAGGCCCAGGAGACTAATAAGTTGAGTTGGGTGAGCCCAATAAGTTGAGTAGGGCTGCGGTCCACAATAGACCTAACGGCAAGAGGCCCAACAATAGACCCAACGTCCAGGTGGGTTGAGTCCGGTCGAGACCCGTGGGCGCTGTGTCTGTACGCTTTAAGTGAATTGGTTGCGTATTTCTAAAAGCTCGAGCTTTTGGGATTAATGGTTAGCGCCAACGATCCGACACCTGGGCGGCACGTAAAGTTTCACGAGTTTTGGTTACTGTTTAGCACAGAATAGGTCATAGTGGATCTATCGGCGAATTTCCGTAAATTTCGGAAGATCCCGAGACTTCAGCGAAGTTCCCCGTTTAGCTTGTTTGCACTCAGTGAGTTAGTGGGTTGGGTATGCGTGTGTCTTTTCTGACCTGTGATTATGATTCTGGTCCCAGCAGTTAGCCGCCAGCTTGTGAGCCATCCTGCGGTCACCGCGACCGTTTGCCTTGAGGTGGGTTTATCTTCGGTTCGGGCTTTATCAGGTTGGCCCTATGGGGTGCCGTGGTAGATCGGACCCCTGTTTTTGGTGTAGCCCTGAACCTATGCTTGAGCCTTTCTAATTGTTTTGATTCCAACATTCTTTATGTATAGCAATGTAGTATTGATCTTTGAGTTCAGTTCTTACCATGTTTGTTTGGTCATCAGCCTAGTTATATCAGCATTTCCTATTCTATGTTGTATGATAGAATAGGAGTACAGTTTTGCTATTCAGTTTCAGTTACAGCTCAGATATTCAGCTCAGTCTCTGATATGATTTCAGGTTCAGCATTTAGTATATATATATATATATACTGCTTGACATATACCATGTTTGTTTGGTTATCAGCCTAGTTATATCAGCATTTCCTGTTTTATGATGCATGATAGAATAGGAGTACAGTTCTGCTATTCAGTTTCAGTTACAGCTCAGATATTCAGCTCATGTTGTTCAGATTTGTTTATACAGCATCCGTGATTGTTACAGCCTTCAGCATCCCGATAGGGATTTCTCGGCTTATTGCCGTGTGTGTGGTCTTTAGACCATGAGCTTGAGCATCAGCATTATGATCGCCACAGAGCCACCTGTTCTTTCACGTACACTAGCGGGCTGATCCCCCGCAGTGGTGTACTTTACCGGTAAAGTGGTCAGCAGTGGCGACCCGTGAGCCCAGAGGGTTATGACAGCATATTGGTGTACAGGTGGCATTTAGTCTGAGGTTCTGTGAGACCAATAGTGGCATTTAGCCTGAGGTCCTTGGGACCAACAGTGGCAGGTGATTGGGTATTCTACTTCTTGTATTGATGCATGATTCATCTATGTTGATTGTTTCAGTATTTTAGCATGACTGGCACATGAGTTTCAACATTCTTTATTTGTAGCATTGATAGATATTGATTATCACATTAGCTCTGCTCTGTAGCATGATCTGCTCTGTGTGTCAGATTTGCCAGTTACAGTATGATTAGCTTATCTATTCGAGTACCCCTGCATTCACCTTTGTTTTCACTCTAGCATTCTTAGTCCTAGTTCAGCATCTTGTTATTCATCTTTCAGTTATATCTTGCTTTTGCTATCCACTTATCATTGTATCCGGTAGGTACGATTTGCTATTTCTCGGCCCGTCGTGCCCACTGGGATACATGTAGAGTGTATCTCACACCCCCTGGGTGACCATTTTTCAGGTCAGTCGGGTGCTGGGAGATTGGGACGATCCAGTGAGCTGTTGCGCTAGAGTTGTTCCCTACTATTGGCCACGGTGGCCCAGTGCTAGTATTTACAGTTACAGTATCATGATCGTAGTTGTCTCTGTATTTTTGAGTTGGAATATTTGTGGATTACGTCATGAATAGTTGTGGATGTATTAGTTGTAGAGCTTTATGTTTTTGGATTTAGCTGTTGATTATGTTGCTCTCTGATAGTATCACTGCACTTGCCTAGCCGAGCATGTATAGGGAAGACTCTTTCCGTGTGGACAGAGGATTTTCTATGCATGTGGCGGTCTGCTCACGTCCTGAGTTTAAAGTTTGAACTCTGATTTTTTTTTTTAAAAAAAAAAAAAAATCTACCACAGTTTTGAAACTCGGGGCGTGACAAATGCATACTTAAATTTTGAGTTTGTTAGATTTCTAAAATTATATAGAATTATTCAATGTATATATAAATATGATTAAATTATATAATTATGGCCGTCAGTAAAATTTGAGTTAGAATATGATAGATATGTTCTAATAAAAAATAACAGATAAATTTATTTTTTTTAAAAAATTAAATTTTTATTATAAACTTTTGAATAAATATGATGCATAAATTTATATTGATTTGAAATTAACTATTAAAATTACTATGACATGTATTTATACGTACACTTAACTAGTATAAGAAGATAGAATATTATCCAAAAATATCAATATCCATATTCGATGTTATTCATACAGAAAATATCCGGATCTGGATATTATTTTAGAGAGTCAAAATTATATGGATATAGAATTTTTTAATAGTATTATTTTGTATATTAATAAATTTAAATATTATATTTCAATATTCAATCTCCTAATTTGTGATCCGAATATTTAAATATATTTAGATTGTTTGAAATCTAATATGTGTAAGGTGATAAGAATTGTTTTTTTTCTTTTTTTTTTTCTTTTTTTTTTTTGGTAAGAATGGCTTAATTGCTATTTATAAGAAGATAAAAAGAATTTTGGTTGCTTTTTGTAAAGAGATAATATATGTTGTGGATAAATCATATAGTATAAAACTCGTGCTTTGCTACGGTTAAATAAATTACGAATAATTTATAAAAATATTTTTATAGAAATTAAATATATGGTTAAATAGATTGTGATCCAAATATTTTTATTAAAATTTAAGTAGAATGTAGTATACAATTTAACGCCAAATAATTTTATTTAATAATTTTATATTCAAATTTTTACATTCAGTCTAATATTGAAAATTGTTTAATTTACATAAAAAAGTTTTAAGGTTTCTAAACTTTTAAATTTAGTAGAAGAAAATTACAGTTGACAAAGTGTACAATATCTAAAAAAAAAAAAGAGAAAAAAAAAACAATGTTGAAATTAAATAGACAAAATACTTATTGTAAAAAAATAAGAAAACCTGAGATAGCATATATTTCATAGGTTGATCAATTTTATGTAAGAAAGGGAGCAAAATGTATACAAATTTTTTTTAACTGCAAATAAGTTTTGGTTTTTCTTTTTTTTTTCGTACAAAATATTATAGTTCTTTTAGTAAAAACATTTTATTAGGTACATTTTTTTTTGCAACCAAGTAAAAAAAAAAAATTCTACCTCTTTTTGTTTCTTAATTTGGATACGCTTTATTATGATTGCAAGTAAAAAAAGGAACTCCACCAATTTTTTTTTTCCTTTTTTTTTTTTTTTTTTTTTTTTGCCTTTTGTTGTAATATTTTATTAAATGAATTATTAATTTCATTAACCTATGCAACTAGTGGTGTTACAACTAGTTATTTCCTCTTGCATTCATTCATATAATCTATTCATTTCAATTTATGAGATTAAACTTACAAAGAGAAACAACTTATAACTTACAAAGAGAATATTTATATAGTAAATTTAATAAGATGGTTTTAATATGGTGTAATCGCCTATATAAAGAGAGCTTCTCTACTCTCTTGAATATACACACCAATAACTAAAAGACTATTCTACTAGAGAGAGGTAAAAAAAAAGTATTTTTTTGTGGAGCTTTGGGCTTATCTACTTGTGCAGAGTTGTTGAAGCCACACGACGAGAATCGAGTCGTTGTATCTTGAAGGGGACAAGTAAGTATTCTGCTACATTAGTTCGAGAGTTTTGCCTACCGCAAAGGGCTTGAATCTCCTTAAAGAGAGCGAGATATTCGTGCCTCGGCTTGATCGACTCATTGACACTTTTCATTATTTTTTTTTTGTAGTCTATCCTCTATTTTGTATATTTACAACAATAATTTTTAAAGAGATTCATTGATGGAGACTACACAAAAAAAAATTACCACCATTGTGGAGGGAATTCCAAAAGACCCTTCGACATAAACAAAAGGCGATGTATCTCGAGACATTAATTGCACACATTCGCGTGGAAGAGGAGGCAAGAGGCCAAGATGCACTTGAAGCAAAAGAGAATTATGCTAGCGCCATTAAGGTAAACTTAGTATCATCTCATTCTTTACCTAATAACAATTATTTAATAAATACATACTTGAAGCCTAAGAAGAAAATTGGAAAGAATAGTGGTAGACCTCAATTTAAGAAAATTTCAAATAACCAAGGACCTCCTCCTCAAGAGAAAAATTCTATAGTTTGCTATGTCAGCGGCAAAAGTTGGCATATTGCTCGAATTTGCAAATTTTGAAAACATTAAGCTTTACCTTAAGCTAACGTTACCGAGGAACTACTTGTGGCAATGATAACAGATATATATCTAATAGAAAATGCTGAAGGATGGTAGGGCAGACTCTGGTGCCAATAGGCATGTCTGTCATGATAAGACTGTTTAAAGTTTATATTCCATATGAACAACTAAGAAGTATTATGCTTGGTGATTCACATACTTCTGAAGTTTTAGGGAGTCGTGAGGTCGAGTTAAAATTTTCTTCGGAAAAGGTGCTCATCTTAAAAGATGTGTTGTATACACCTTCGATTAGGAAGAACTTAATGTCAAATTTTCTTCTTAATAAAGCTGGCTTTAAACAGACCATTGAGTCTGATCAATATGTTATTTCCAAGAATGAAAAGTTTGTGGGTAAAGGTTATGTATGCGATGGAATGTTTAAAGTAAACATTAAAAATAAAGCATCATCTACTTCTGCTTATATGCTTTCTTTTGTGAATTTTTGGCATACTCGTTTGTGTCATATTAATAGCAGATATGTTAGCTTGATGAGTAGTTTTGGATTAATTCCCAGACTGAATAGTGATTTTGATAAATGTGAAACATGTAGTAAGTCAAAAATCACTAAATGACCTCATAAGAGTGTTGAACGAAGTACCAAATTACTTGAGTTAATTCACAGTGATATTTGTGAATGTTATTCTAACTCGTGGAGGAAATAGATATTTTATCACTTTTATAGATGATTTTTTTAAATATACTTATGTTTATTTACTAAAAAATAAAAGTAATGCATTTGTCAGATTTAAAGATTTCCTCCATGAAGTAGAAAACCAATTCGGTAAAAAGATTAAAAGAATTAGAAGTGATCGAGGTCGTGAGTATGAATCTACGGGATTCAATTCTTTTGTTCAGTCTTTAGGAATTATCCATGAGACTACAGGTCCATATTCACTTGCTTCTAATGAAGTAGCTGAGAGAAAAAATAGAACATTTATTAAGCTAACAAATGTTATGATAGTTGACACTGGTGTACCCTTAAATCTTTGGGGTGAAGCCATTTTAACTGCATGCTATGTTTTGAATCGCATGCCATATAAGAAGTCTAAAATGAGACCTTTTGAATTGTGGAAAGGATATAAGCCAAATTTGGAATATTTTAGAGTGTGGGGTTGCCTAGCTTGTGTGAGGCTATCAGACCCTAAAAGACCCAAATTGGGTGTTAGAGCCGCCACTTGTATATTTCTTGGATATGCCTTGAATAGCTCAGCCTATAGATTTTTGGACATTGAAAATAATGTGATTTTGAATCAAGAGATGTTATTTTTCATAAAGACGAGTTTCCTTTAAAATTGAAAAATAATGGGCGCCAAGAATTTAAAAGTGTTTCAAACGAATCAAGTTCTTCAAACTCTTTTTCGCAAAATCAAGAACAATATATTTTTGAACCAAGAAAGAGTAAAAGAAATAGAATAGAAAAAGATTTTGGCCATGATTATGTTGTTCTTAATAGTGAGCGCCAAGAATATAAAAGTGTTTCAAACGAACCAAGTTCTTCAAACTCTTTTTCGCAAAATCAAGAACAATATATTTTTGAACCAAGAAAGAGTAAAATAAATAGAATAGAAAAAAATTTTGCCCATGATTATGTTGTTCTTAATATTGAAGAAAACTCGTTTTCTTTACAAGAAGCTTTATCTTCAAATGACGCCATTTTTTGGAAAAAGGTTGTAACTGATGAAATAGAATTCCTAATTTCAAATAAAACTTGAAAATTAGTAGATTTACCTCTAGGCTGTACAACAATTGGTTGTAAATGGATTCTCAGAAGGAAATTAAAACTGGATGTGAGTGTAGACAAGTATAAAGCGAGACTTGTCGCAAAAGGTTATAAACAAAAAAAAAAGATCTAGATTTCTTTGATACATTTTCTCTGGTTACTAGAGTGACATCCATCAGAGTTCTCATTACTATTGCAGCAATATATGATTTACAAATTCATCAGATGGATGTAAAAACTTTCTTTCTGAATGGCGACCTAGATGAGAAAATTTACATGGACCAACCTGAGGGGTTCATAGAGCTTGGGCAATAAATAAAAGTGTGCAACCTAAATAAATCCCTTTATGCCTTAAAGCAGGCACCCAGACAGTGGCATGAAAAATTTGATTCTTTCATGATTGAGGATGGCTTTAAATCAAACGAGTGTTATAAGTGCATTTATTACAAAACTTTTGAAAAGTCGCATGTAGTTGTTAACTTTTATGTGGATGATTTGCTAATTTTTGGCTCTAATTTAAATGTTATTAATGAGATAAAAATTATGCTAAATCATTATTTTGAAATGAAAGATCTTGGTGAGGCTAACTTTATTTTGGGTATAAAAATTACCAAAACACCAGATGGTATTTTTCTTAATCAGTTGCATTATGTTGAGAAAATTTTAAGAAAGTACAACTTTCTTAATTGCAAGTATGTAACTACACATTTTGATTCGAGCGTTCACTTATTCCCGTTAAAAGTGAAAATAAAATTTTAAATCAAAAGGAATATGCTAGTATGATTGGAAGTTGGCGGTTTGCGACTGATTGCACTAGACCTGATATTGCATATGCAGTAGGGATACTTAGTAGATTTACAAGCAAACTGGGTACATAACATTGTCATGTCATGGAACGTGTGATAAGATATCTCATTGGTACCAAAACTTATGGCTTGTTCTATGGGAAGTATCCTGCTGTGATTGAGGGTTATAGTGATGCTAATTGGAATACCTTATTAGGTGATTCTCTCACTACTATAAGAAATTATCCGGCACAGAAAACAAAATTGCAGCGGAAAAATAATATAACATATTCTAAAACAAAATTCATATCACATATGAAATATAAAACAAAATCAATCCAGTGTCGGCGGATCATTCTCATGTTACAATATAAAATAAGTTAAACTAAACAGATCTAATGTTTAGATTACATCACTTTGAACCAGTTAAGGTTTCTTAATCTACTGTACAGTTGAAACTGAATATGATGAATCGTGATTCCAACATAGTTGCATACGTGCCCTACATCACTTTGAACCAGTTAAGGTTTCTTAATCTACTGTACGGTTGAAACTGAATATAATGAATCGTGATTCCAACATAATCACATATGTGCCCGGCCTCTATGAGTATCCGTTGCACGGAACAGATGAGCCGCAGACTACAAGAATAGTGCTAGCAGTCCCTTTGATATCTGTGTTACTTTTGATGAAATATTTTGAACTTCACGAAAGATCATATGGAGAGAGAAATATTTTGAACTTCACGAAAGATCATATGAAGAGAGAATAACTTAACGTGAATTAGTCTCATGTTCTACGACCAACTTAATTAATTTCCTTCTTTTTATTCTTGTTCCACATCTCATATGTACGACCCATATTTATTAATGTGAAGTTGGCCAAATTATAACTAATTGAAATCTAAGATAAACTAAAGTAACAAATTAAATCTTATAATTAGTTTCAATCAATTAACTAATTAAATCTCAAGATAAAATCTAGTAACTAATTAAATCTTAAATTAGTTACAATAAAATCTTAGGATAAGTTTCAATCTAGAATACTGATCGAAAATATTTAAACCTTATCTCTCTCTTTAATTTAACTGGATCATATCCATTAAATTATAATTAAATATTTATATTTAAATCTAATCTAATTAGAATATTATCTCATAAGGATCTATGAATATTTAATTATTCTCTAATCAAATTAGAGATCAAATCTTTCGTATAATTTCTCATCATAATCACTAAACTGTTTAGTGTATTAGACTCATCTTTTATTTTGGATGTACACAATTTCTATAGTGTATGACCGCATAGGTCCATTACCATTTGGCAGTGGAATCCAATATCAAACTCTTTAACATTGAATTAGAACACTTCTAATCGATTAAAATAATTTATTTTAAATTATTTTTTACTTCTCTCACTGTCCGTGAGTGACATTTAGCAGTATATCACGATAATCCAAAATGGTGATGAATAATGAACCTTTCCGCTTACAGTTATAGTGTGATTAATTCCTTCCAACACACAATGTCCCGATCGAACCAAAATCAGGGTTGCTTATTAAATCTTATAATTCGGTCATATGACTAGAATATCTAAATCGAATCAATATGGTAACTCAGTTGAAAACCTTTTCCACATACCATGTACCCTAGCCAGGGATTTTTTGAGTTGAATTTGATAATCTACGTAGGATGTTCTCTCTCAACATTGAGAGTGTCGATCAAATTCCTTATTGTGCACTCATGTGCTTCCCCATATAAACTATTACGACCAATCAATACCAGACGTAGACTATTAATTAGAGTCTAAATATTAGTATAGTCAAATGGCAGCAATCTATATGTGAAGCAACCATGATGCCTTAGGTCCAAGGAGTACTTCACACATCGGTAGCAAAGAACTAGTCACTGACGAAAATAGAACCATGTGACGGTTCAACTAAATGGTCACGCTCAGTGTATTTATTCTCTAACAAGCACCTGTATGCTTACTTTACTGTCCCCACACTAGTGACTTGAGATTCATCACCTCAACTTAGAAGTGTAGCATACACCGGCCTATTCGAAAATATTATCGTCCTTATAATATTCCTATGGCTAGGAGCATTTAAGAATCTTTTACAAAGAAATATATATATCTCAAATTCCTAACTTTTAGGAATATATTTTCTTAACAATGATTCAATGGACAATTCATGTAAACATATTATACTGGTAACAATAAACATGAATAAAACTTGTCCTTTATTAATTAAAGAAAAATACAAAATATGTCCATAAGCTTATGTTACCGATTGGCTTTAGGGTATATTACTAACATACCATTGGTTATATTTTTACTTTAGCAGGTAGTGCTGTATATTGGAAATCTAAAAAGCAAACTATCATTGCTAATTCAACTATGGAAGCCGAGCTTATTGCTTTAGCTTCAGCAAGCGAGGAAGCTAGTTGGTTGAGAGACTTATTGTCTGAGATTCCATTTTTGGATAAACCAATTCCATTTGTGTTGATGCATTGTGATGGCACTGCTGCTATTGGTAGAGTAAGAAATCGTTATTATAACGGTAAATCCAGATCCGTGAGAAGAAAATACAGTACTGTGAGATCATATATGAACAATGGTATTATTAATATAGATTATATTAAATCTACTGATAATCTAGCAGATCCCTTAACCAAGGTCTTAGGAAGAGAAATGAACTAGAGTACATTGAGGGGATAGGGTTAAAGCCCACAACATCATGAACCACGTATGAGGATACCCAACCTGATGATTAGAGATCCTGAAAGTCGTGTTCAATGAGAAAAACGAATCATATGGTGGTCGTAAAAAAATGTATAACATATAGATCTACGTGATCTAATATTTACTTATCCTTATGCTGTGAGTGCATTCATCCTGTAATGGAATGAGGGTTGAGTTATTACACTCTTAATGGAGTCTGTTGCTCTTATGAGCAGGGTGTCAGAATTACAGAAGCACCCTTGACAAATTTCACCTATGTGAGTATGGAAGTGGGGCCACTTCCTATGAGAATGGGTTTTTTCTCAAAAATGCTCATGAAAACCAGGATTAGTACAAGGCCGAAACATGCTAGCTAGTAAAGCTCATGTCAACACCTGGATTGTTATATCTGAGTAGTGACACTCTATTTCTCTTAAGTAGCCAAAGTTAAAGTCTGAGACCACTCTGGCTCTGGAGTAGAGATTATTGTTTCACTAAGTGAAGGTTTAATACAGAGCACACCTTCTTTATGTACAACGATCCCTCTTTGACCGTCAAACTCTCTTTAATAATAAAATGAATAGGGAAATGTTGTAACATTTTATTAAATGAATTATTAATTTTATTAACCTATGCAACTAGTGATGTTACTACTAGTTATTTCCTCTTGCATTCATTCATATAACCTATTCATTTCAATTTATGAGATTAAACTTACAAAGAGAACTAACGTGTCATGCCCCGGGGTCGAAACTGCGACCCGGGCTCGGCAACAGATCCGCCGCCTATACAGAACCCCGCATAGGCGAAGCGTCTAACCTGCAAGAAAAGGTGCTACAGCTAAACAGATATCAGAGCTACAAAGAAAACTACTGTAAAACTAAAATCCAATCACTGTACAACTGAAAATAAAGATACAATATCCATCTCCCAAATACGATCAAATACAATATCCTCAGAATACAATAACCAAAACTAAACAGGGAGGTAGACCCAATAATACCTCAGTGTACAGGCTCTCAGCACAAGTCATCCTCACTACAACAATCTCTCAAAAGTAGAAATAAAACTAATCTACAGACTGTACTATAAATCTCTAATGTGGGGGTACAGCTACTCTCCAAAGACAGGTAGGGATCTAGCTCGTGACTCCCTCGCCTCGAACAACAACAGCAGAATCAGTATCTCCCACAGATGACTCTGCAAAACAAATGAGAGGAAAGAAAAAGGTGGGGGAGAACCCCCAACGGGTGTGAGAACTACAACAACAAGTAGTTCTCAGTGGGTACCGCCACCAAGCCCGACGGTCTGCCCACTAGGTCTACTAGAGGCATAAGATAACAATGCAGTGAAATCTGAACAAGAAAAGCTGGAAGTACTCTACAGCTACCATGCCTCTATCTAAATGCTCAATGGGTGGTACAGATGAAAATATATGCAACTACTCGCACCCAAGGTGCTCAATTGACCCAATCGAACTGACTGCCTCATAGGGTCCAGTCAAGCCTGCGTCTACCTACTGCCGTTACATCCAAGAAGGACCGGACTTACGTAGGGCGTCCGTGACTGCCAAAACTGGCCCAGCCAGAGGGACTGCATCAACAAGTCGTGATACGAAAGTAACAGGCCCACTCCGGACGGGGCACTCGAGGGGCGCGACCCCACCGAGAAAAAAGGTATCCACGCACTCTGTCGAGCTATAGTCAAAATCCACGCTCACTCTCAGAACAGAAGGACTCAGGATCCTCAAACATCTCGCACAACGGTCGGAGTACTCTCGACGACTCAGCTAATCAGCTCTCTCGAATCTCGAGACACTAGCAAACTCCACCAACTTGTGGCACAAAACACACTGGCTGGAGATACTCCACAGCCGGGATCGACCCACAACTCAGGGCTAATAAAACTGGTCGGACAACACTCAACGACGCAGGACCACCGTCAACCCCAACGGTTCCCAACAACACTGACCGGAAGATACTCGACGGTCTGGGACCACCGTCTACCCAAACGGCTCCCCACGACACTAGCACAATCTAAACTCAGCTACCAGACTCCACTCATCCCCCAGTCACGAGTGCAACAATGTCCCACAGAAACCTGACCCCTCGGCCCACTACCCGGGCGAGGCAACACTATGTCCAAGAAAGATGCAAAGTGTGAGATGTCTAAAGCATAAAAGAACCTAACCCAAGTGAAGGTTCTCTACTGGTCTGGTTAAACATGTAGCATATGACGGGGGTGCTAGGTCAAGTTCTAACAATAGCATAAACTGAATCATAAACAGGAAACATTACTGGATATAATCACCAAAACCAATCAAAATAAGCCTCATCTCCCTAAGCATGCTCTCAACTAGCACAGGTGAATACAATCATTGAACATAAAATATCTCGAAGGTATCTAATGTGTACCATAACCATAAATCATGTAAGCCTCAATCCACATGAACTATATCATTCTTATGCTCACATCTCAAAGCTATAGGTTGTATAATGAATTATGCATGCTCTCAATTACCAGACATGAATATCTTATCTTGCAAGTTTCCATTAGGCATATCTGATTATCATATCATATAATTCTTCAAACCAATGTCATTACCAAGCTTGCATCTCAATCATATATTGGTACACTAACATGCATGCATTCTATTAAATAGAATTAGAAAACCGTCCACCGGTTCTGGAGACGAAGCACCCACCTGATTCGCTTTCTGCAGGCGAAGCCGAAGTCGGTGAAGTGCGCAGCCACTTGCTAACAAAATCCACTGGAACCACACCCTCAGTACACAGTCGCACCAGCCTCTGCCCAAACCAACAACACAGCCCACAATTAAACAACATCACAAATTACCCACAGCATACACTTGCTGTTTTTCCAAAACTGCACAAAGAAGGCCCTTTTTCACCTGCAATCTGTCCTCAGAAAAATCCAGAAAAATCACTATTACGATCCTCGCGACGAGTAGATACAAATCGAGTATTTATACACCCCAATCCGACACCTGTAGGCCAAGATATAAATGAAACACTGTAGCAAGCCAAACCATCCACAATACAATTCTGCAGGAAAATAGTCCCAAAGAAGCTCAATTATCACCTTCGAGGAGTCCTCCAAAAATTCTAATAAAAATACGGGTGCATCCCTCTCGAAGAGTAGATGCCGATCGAGTCCTCATATGCCCCGATCCGATGCTCGTAGGTCAAGATAGAAAATCGACAAGCCTCCGTTGTCCAAAATCTCATAACAGAAAAAAAGGGTCACAAAACACCTCGGGAACTGTGCCAAAAACCCAAAATAAGGCGAAGTTATCCGTACATAAATGGAAGGAATACCTCTCGTGAACGCGCTGCCACAAAAATCGTCTCAAAATTCCATCGGAGTGATCCAGGGTGCCTCGCGGACTGAAATGCGACGAAAATGGGCCACCGAAGAGGAAACGTTGCATTGTGCCAAAACGCCGAAGTCGTCGAGGTTGCGCCTTCCAAAAAATCCGAAACTCCTCCGCAAGATGCAGTACAAGAAGATCAACAAAGTTGCTAAAGGGCTCAAGGGCTAAGGAGCTCGGGAAAAGGGGTAAAAGGCCCAAGCAAAGGGCCTATTTATAGGCCCTCCACGAAAAAGGAGCAAAAGCCCACCTTAATGGGCTTTCGGGGCCAAGATTCGGGCGTCTGAAAATTTTCGGGCGCCAACAGTGCCCGATCGCAGCCGTCCATCGCGCGCCCGGAACGCCCCTGTCGCGCCACGTCGCGCCGAACAGGGGACAGCCAAACCGGCCCACCACCAAGCGCCGCGTGGCCTGCCGCGGACGCCGACGCGTGGCGCGCCCGAACGCGGGAACTGCGCGTCAACGCGCGCCCGTGTGCGCGCACGTCGCGCTGTCGGCGACCATGCCGGGCACGCACCCCGAGGCACCGCCACGCCCGTTTCGTGGACCGCGCCGGTGCACCCGCCAATCAAACTCTGCCACGTGTCCAGACCTCAGCAAATAGGAAGATGCCACTGGCACTCTCCCGCGCTGCACCGCGCGCCTGCCTGCGCCTGCGCAGCCGCGCTCTGCCGCTGCCCGCCGCCGCCGGCGATGCCCAACCGGCCAGAACAGTAGCCCAACACCTCGAAATCCGTATTTTCGCATCCGGGCTCCGAAAAATTACAAGTAAATAGTCTATTTCGATCGTTTTCGCGCGCTGAATCCAAATCCGCTGTCCGTTTTGCCCAATTTCACTTCTAAAATTTATCGAAAATTCCCGAAAAAAGTGAACTTGATCTATTTTTCGTGCCGGGTCAAATCCTGGGTTCCAATACGCGCGCAAACACCTCTATCACCTAACATGGGCCTCTAGAAGCTGCTGATCAACCAGTAACCTCAACGCGGGGATCCGGGTCCTCACATAACGTATAACTTTCAATACTAATTCTTATAACCTATTAAACAAAGCGAGAAGCATGCTACCTTTCTCTCAATTTTTTTTTTGTTTTATAACCTATTCAGAGAGAATATTTATATAGTGAATTAAGAAGATGGTTTTAATATGGTGTAACCTATTGTCATGTAAAGCCTATATAAAGAGAGCTTCTCTACACTCTTGAATATATACATCAATAACTAAAAGACTATTCTACTAGAGAGAGGTCAAAGAAAGGTGTTCTTTTTTGTTGGAGCTTTGGGCTCATCTACTTGTGCAGAGTTGGTGAAGTTGTGTGAGGATCGAGTTGTTATATCCTGGAGGGGACAAGTCAGTGTTCTGCTGCATCGGTTCTAGTGCTTTGCCTACCGTAGAGGGCTTGAATATCCTTGAAGAGAGCGGGATATCCGTGCCTCAGCTTGATCGACTCGTTGACACTTTTCATTATTTTTTTTTTTGTAGTCTAACATCTATTTTGTGTATTTACAACAACACCTTTCTTGCTCTCAAATCATTTTTGCTCATTTCTTGCTCTCAAAGCAACGAAAGTGGCTAGGCTTTGAC
The DNA here is from genome assembly GCA_029204045.2 of Tillandsia leiboldiana. Taxonomy (NCBI): domain Eukaryota; kingdom Viridiplantae; phylum Streptophyta; class Magnoliopsida; order Poales; family Bromeliaceae; genus Tillandsia; species Tillandsia leiboldiana. The sequence goes on from CM055081.1 coordinate 3,567,356, forward strand.
CTCGGCTTTAGTGGACACGGTCGAGGCGGCGGATTGGGGTGATGATAGCGGTGGGTGCGGCGGCAGCTGCAGATGCAGTAGGAGTGGCAGCTTGGGCGGCAGGATCGGCGGCTTTAGAGACGGACATGGGCGGTAGTGGCGACAACGATAGACATGATAGCGGCGACAGATTGGACGGCAACCGCAGCGGACAGGAAAAAAAACAAACCACAACTTCTCTTTTTATTTTATTATTATTTTTTTGCACTGTTCCTTTCTCTTCTTCTTCTTCTACTTTCTTTTTATTTTTTTACTTGCTTTCATTCGCTTTCTTTCACTTTCTTCTTGCCCAAGCTTGTTATTTTTTTACTTACTTCTTTTCACTTTCTTTCACTTTCTTCTTCTTGTGGTGAATGTGTTCTCAACAGATATAGTGATGATTGTGTGAAATTCTGTGAATCGAAGAGAAATATCAAATTCTTCTTGTGATGAATGTGTTCTTAATAGATATAGTGATGATTGTGTGAAATTCTGTGAATTGAAGGAAAATATCAAAGATTTGTTAGCTATAATGTTGGATTGTGATTCTGAATTTTTCGGAATCGAAAAGATAATTTTATTTTTTATTTTTTTTGGGAGTGAGAGATAAGAAAGAGATAGGTAATTTTCTCTTTTATTATTTTTTATTATTTTTTTTTAGGAGAGAGATAAAAAAAATTAAAAAAAATAGAAGAAGAAGACAAAGGAACAATGCAAAAAAAAAAAAAAATAAATAAAAAGAGAAGTTGTGGTCTTTCTTTTTTTTCCTGTCTGGGTGCTGTCCAAGCTGCCGCCGCTGTTATTATGTCCATCGTTGTCGCCACCACCGCCCACGTCCGTCTTTCCCTTTGTGCGTGAATGTGGTCTTTCCTTCTGTGCGTGAATGTGTTCTCAATAGAGTGTGTGAATGTGTTCTCAATAGATATAGTGATGATTGTGTGAAATTCTGTGAATCGAAGGGAGATATCAAAGATTTGTTAGCTATAATGTTGGATTGTGATTCTGAATTTTTCAGAATTGAACAGATATCCGCTACGGTTGCCGTCCAAGCTGCCACCGCTATCATGTCTATCATTGTCGCCACCACCGCCCACGTCCGCCTCTGAGGCAGTCCGCCTCCGCCTCTGAAGCCGCAGTCCGCCTCCGCCTCCGCCTCCACCTCTGAAGCCGCCGATCCTGCCGCCCAAGTTTGTGGGTGTGCGTCTTCCCCTCTGTGCGTGAATGTGTTTTCAATAGTGATGATTGTGTGAAATTCTATGAATCGAAGGGAGATATCAAAGATTTGTTAGCTATAATGTTAGATTGTGATTCCGAATTTTTTCTTTTATTATTTTTATTTCTTTTGGGAGTGAGAGATAAGAAAGAGATGAATAATTTTCTCTTTTATTATTTATTATTATTAATTTTTTTTAGGAGAGAAATAAGAAAAAGATAAGATAGAAGAGAAAAAAAAAACTGTGAGAGGGAAAGGGAAAGATGAGAGACTGGCGCGTGGACTTTCAAAACTCTCAATTAATAGTATGTATGTATAGGTATAGATAGATAGATGTATAGATATAGATGTATAGATGTATAAATAGATGTGTAGATGTATAGATGTATAGATGGTTGTTTTATGTTTTTTATTTTTTTTATTATAAGTTTTATATTAAAAATTAATTGCATTTGTTTTTGTTAAATTTTATATTTTATTCAATTAAATATAGGTATATAAAAATTTGAGCATGAATACGAGCATGAATACGAGTCATTTTAGTTTTCATATATATGTGAGGATAATATCTAATATATCTTTTCAAATTTTAAAAATATCTTATTTATTCTTAGAAGAGTAAACTATTGTTATTTTTTAAAAGAAAATTCAAATATTCCTACATTTCTAAGGGGGCGTTTGGATCGGGTTATGTAAAATTACTGAGTATTTCAACATATCCGACATGTTGCATTTCTGAACGAGATTACTGCTGATACTACATTAATGCCTTTGGAATAAACCAGTAATGTAATGCTAAATTACAATGTTTATAGCATTATTACGTTTGGTTCAACCTTTAAAACTCCGTAATCCTGATAGAAATGTATATCATTTTCCAAAATTATCCTTTTGATATTTTACACCACCAAAACTTAAAATTTAAATTGCGCCGCAAAAAATTAATTTCTACCGTTAAAAATAAATAAAAAATAAACTATAATAATAATAAAAAAATCATAAAATAACAAATAAATTTTATGTTAGAAGCTATATTTAAAGAGAATTAATAAATAAACATCACATAAGGTATAATATCAAATACATAATTTTCAAGTCTAACCTCAAATGGCATTACCAAGTTAAATATAAACAAAGCAACATATGGAATAAATATTTCATAGAGTCGAAAACTCTACACATTATAATACCATGAGTGTGTTTTCGTAACATGCAAAATCACTATCATATATTATTCTCCTAATGTGTACCTGTCTTATAAAGCGCCTTTCTATTGCTCGCCTACCTCCCAGCGTTTTCTATTATGTTGTCTAAAATTATATAGGATGTGAAGTAATTTTACCACTCGTAGAAGTCTTTGCATATACACGAATGTGGCAATAATGCTTGCTAATATTGGAAGAGAATCAGGAGAAGTTGAATCCATCTTGATCTATGCTAAATTATGACAAGTAGAAATTAACATATAAGTAAACAATCACTTATCAATAGATATAGAATAACCAAAATATTGCAAACTCATAAATAACAAACATATATGTTTTGGAAAAGAAAAAAAAATTTTGTTAGTTATTTAGCAAATTTGACCCAAATATTTTCAAATCAGATCTAAAAATAATTTAGGGAAAAACAAAAATATCAAACTAGAGGAATAAAAAAAATTGCAAAAATTACTGTAGCATATCTTAAAGGAAGATTGCAACTTAAAACATAAAAAAAAATGCTTTAGATTTGAAAAAGTTTGCAATAAATCTGAACTTTATGTAAAAAAATGAGTTATAAACACTCATTATTAAAAAAAATTGCTTCTAACTTCAGTTCGAAAACAAATTATTTTCAGCAAGAGAGAAAAAAAAAATTATACATGTAGAAGAAATGATAAATGGAGGGAATAAGATCATAAGGATTACCTGGGAGGACGAATTAGATTTTTTGCCCGAGCGTGCGCACGCGAGAGAGAGAGAGGGGGCCGTGAGCGAGAGGGAGGCGTATGGCGTGAGGGCGAGAGGGCGAGGGGGCCGTACGGTTTGAGGGCGCTTGAGGGAGAGAGAGGCGGCCGCGGCTTGCTTGGGCGAGAGAGGGAGGCCCGTACGGTAGTTTCGGGAGAGAGAGGAGGGTGGCGATCGTGAGAAGAGGAGATGGAATGATCTCCGGTTTAGGGTTTGGGGTACTTGAGGGTAAACTTGTTATTTTACATTAACTACAACATTATCCGCTTCCAGTAATGCAACATACACCCCTCCCCCAGTAATATTTTGGGGTTAATGCTGCACCTTTCGCAATCTTATATTACCGAACAGATTACAGTCAGGATTTCCCAAACACAGTAATCTTGGCAGGATTACCCGTAATTCTGCAAAGATAAGTCGATCCAAACTCCCCCTAATAAAATTGAGATAATGAAAGAATATTTTAGTAATTAAAGAGTAAACTTAAAAAACTTTGAATAGTAATAAAGAGTAAATAAGCAAAAGCTTTTATTATTTATTATTGTTCAAATAATATTCAAATGTATATCTGATTTATATTCGAATTTTAAAAATTATCTGATTTTAACGAATTCGTTTTTACCGAATATGATAATAAAAATTGAGCAAATCTATTTAGTCCAAATGGAACGTATAATATATATCCACACATAATTCATTCAAGGATGAAAATATTTTCATCGATGAAATTAATATAATTAGTAAAATTTATTCTATTTTAGAATGAATGAGTTTAAAATGTACACCTCATTTATATCAAAATTTAGCATCCCATATATATTTATATAAAAAAAAATAAAAATAAATATGGATGTGAATATAAGGATGAAATTTCTTTACTAGTTGCATTAATATAATTAATAAAAGGTTAAATTACAGAAAACCCCCCTCTAATATCCCGCTTTTCCACTTTACTCCCCTGTCATTTAAAAGTCGACAATCTGCCCCCTCGTAATTTCAGAAATGTCTTTAGGGGGCAACGACGTTGACAGAAATGGTAAATTGACGAAAATACCCTTTCTTTTTTTTTTCGAAGTCTTTTTTTTTTTCGAAGTCCTTTTTTTTTTTTTTTTTTTTTCTTTAAAGTCTTTTTTTTTTTTTTTTTTTTTTAGGAATATTCTCCAAGGGTATTTTGGGTATATGAAAATATATTTTCAAAAAAACTGACGGTCAACTGACGGCGGGGAGGTTATTGCACAATTCAATTCTGTAATTACGAGGGGGCAGGTTGTCGATTTTTAAATGACAGGGGGTAAAGTGGAAAAGCGGGATATGACAGGGGAGTTTTCTGTAATTTAGCCTTAATAAAATGTATTTTATTTTAAAATAAATGGGTTTAAAGTGTTCACCTCATTTGTATTAAAATTTAGCATCCCATATATATATATTTGTATCAAAAATAAAAAATAAAAAAATAAATATGGATGTGGATATGATTTCATCAAATATCCGCCCGATCCGTTTTCGCACTCCATAAAACCCTAGTGACCGTATAAATCATGCAAATAATAATAATAAAATCAGTGAAATCAAATCCCTCTCCAACAACGCGCGCGTTAGCGCCCGGAGGGAGAGTGAATCGAACTCCAAAATTTTGAATACCACTTCACTCATCGCTCCTCCTCTCTCTCTCTCTCTCTCTCTCTCTCTCTCTCTCTCTCTCTTTCTCTCTCTCTCTCTCTGTAGATGTTGTTCCTATTATTGGGGAATCAAATCGCCATTTCACTTTGATTTTAAATTACAGTGAGATTGTTGAAGATGCGTCCCCAAATTCAGCAGATTTGTTTGACCAGGTATGCAGATCTTGTTGATTGGCACTGTTTCATCGCCATTTGTTTTCCTCGATCGTTCCGAATCGATTTTGTGTTCTCTTACTCTCTTTTCCTGGTAAATTTGCTTGTTCTAGTTTGTAGTTTTATGTTGTTTGATGTCTATTAGCTATTTAGGGCTTGGCATCTAACTCTTTCTTGTTTAAAAGTTCACGCCTTTTCACCGTTGCAGCCTGGATTCTCGTAAAAATCGATACTTGGAAGATCGGAGATTGGGCAGCTTTTGAATTCGAGTTTGCGCTAAAAATCTGGTTTTCTTTTACGCGGCAATGTAGGCCAGAGCGATCGCATCTCAAATGATGATGATGTGGGGTTAACAGGAATTGGGAGTATTTTGCGGCAAGTGCCGGGCGAAACCCTTTAATTACATAGGATTAGGAACGATTAGATGTTGTGTTTTTCTTGCAAAATTTGCTTGTTCTAGTTTGTGATTTTATGTTGTTTGATATCTATTAGCCATTTGGATTTACTATCTTACCCTTATTGCTTAAAAGTTCATGCCTTTTCTCTGTCACAGCCTGTAATCTCATAAAAATCGATACTTGGAAGATTGTAGATTGGAGAGCTTTCAAATTGGAATTTGCACTCAAAATCTGTTTTTGTTACGTGACAGCGTAGGCGGAAGTAAGCTCAACTCGAAAGATGATATAGGTTTAAAAGGAATTGGAAGGTGCTTTTTTTGGCTTACATTTTTTTTTTTTTTTGAGAGGAAGGTAGCAGGCTACCGCGTCATCCATTTGGAAAGTGAACTAAGCTGCAATATGAGGCAACGGGGCTGCAAATTGAAAAAAAAAAAAGAATTATGGAGAGCAAAAACAGTCCCAAAGGTGCCAAAGAGACTGAGACCCAACCATCGCATTACTCACATTTAGTTTCACATGCTTAAAAATCCTTCTAATCCACTCCAGCCAAATCGGCCACCACACTGCAACAATTGTTCGTAATTCGCAGGCCCCTAAGGCACCTGCTTTATGTCTACATACCTCTCAAAGCCTGCCAGTAGAAGAGCAGTGAAGCAGAAATAGCTTATTTGCTAGCAGCCCCTCCAACACTTGTTTGGTAAAATGACATCCCATAAAGAGATGGTCCATAGTTTTGGTCTTCTCCAAACAAAGCACGCAGCTCTCATCTCCGCTCCACCCTTTTTTCAGGAGGTTATCCATTGTGAGTACTCTTTTTTTCAAAATGAGCCATACGAGGATTTTGACTTTTAAGGAGGATTTGATCTTTCACAGTTGAGCAAAGCTCCTATCAGTGGCTCCACCATCTTGCAAAAAGATATAGAGCGATTTGACCGAGAACTTTTCGGATTGGGTCCATCTCCATTTAACCTCATCTTTTCTATTGAGCAGTGAAAAGCCGTAGGATGCCTTTTTAAGCTCTGTGATCAACTCTCTGTCAAGCTGCGAGCTAGGAGCGAGCCCTGACAGAATCTTTCGCCACCTCCGTCCGTTTCGGCCAAGACAATCTTTTACTCTGTAGGTTTTACTTGCTACATGGTCAAAAATTCGAGGGAAAAGAGTTCGCCAGGAGGTCTGACCACACCAAATATCCGTCCAGAAGCATACTCTCTGCCCATCCCTGATTGAGTTGGTCTCTCCACATTTAAAAATTTCCCTAGTCGAAATCACGCTCTACCACCGTTGAGAATAAGGCCGGAAGGAGTCACCTTCTCGAAGTCGGTTCCTCCGGGAGTAGTAGATCCCTTTAATGAGGGGACCCCACAGGTGATTCCTGGCAAAGGGCAACCTCCACTACCATTTGGTCAAAAGGGCAATATTCATATTCTCTAAATCCTTGACCCCTAACCTTCCCTCGTTTCTGTTCCTACACACAATCTTCCACTGCACCAGGCATTGCCCTCCCGCTACAGTAACCTCTCTTTCCAGAAGAAAGCCCTCCGAAGGGCTTCTATGCATAGTTAGTTAATTCGAATTCATCAAAAATTTCGTACGGGTATAATACGGATAAAATTCGTATCCTAATTTTTCAATTCATTGAAAAATACGGTTTAAAAAATGGTTTCATCAATTATTAGGATACGCGATTTATACGAATTATACGTTCACCAATCACTTGTTATCCGGCTATCCAAACCACTTCGGGCGAAAACATCTTTGAATTTATTGTGGAAGAAGCCCTTTTATCCCCTTCCCTATAGATTGTCCTACCTTCATCTACAACCACTTCAATGGCATATTCTCTTCTTCTACCATTAGCCACTGCGTGGAAGTATTTAGTGTTGTCGCCCCATCCTTCAACCAGCGCTGCCTGGCTCGAGACTTCCACAAAGTCTCCTCATCTTCTAAGATGTCCTTAAGTTGTTTCTTGAGTCGTGTCTTGGTCTTCCAATGTTGTGGGGACAAACTATACAACTTTTGAATTTCTTCGGAAATAGCCTTCTTGGTCTTCGAAATGTTGTAAAAGGATAAAGAGCACCATTCTTTGATTCTCTTACGACAGTGCCTAAGTTTAGCGACAAAAGTGAGGACGCTAGAGCTTTTAGTCAGGGCTTCCATTCACCATACTAGCGCCAGATTATTAAAGTCTTCCAATGATAACCAAACTCTTCAAATATGAACATACACCTTTTCTTTCTGCCACTTGTAGAGAGCAAAATCGGTGTATGATCCGAAATAATTCTAGGTAACGCCACCACTATAGTAAGGGGGACAACCTGGTCCCATTCCGTAGAGATCAGAAAATGGTCAAGCTTGGCCAAGGTTGGGATCTTCTGCATGTTGGACCACGTGTAGCTCTTATTACCTAACGGCAAGTCAATCATCTCTAGTTCGTTGAGGAGGTCGTTGAACATGGTCGTTAATCGGCTTTTCCAACTCTTATCTTTTCTCTCTTGCTGGTTTCTAGTAAGGTTAAAGTCCTTACATATCGCCCACAATCCTATGCAAACACCTTTTAGAGCCGCCAATTTTGTACAAAACTCTTTCATTTCCATCCCAGGTAGGGGTCGTATACATTCGTAACATAAAACGAGGTGCCGCTAGAGACATGCTTCAGATGAACGGTGAGGGAGAATTTACGCACTATGATTGAGTTGCACAAAAAGTCTCCAGAGCTCCAACAAGTTAAAATGCCCCCCCGACGCCCTATCCGATTTGATAAATTTGCATCTATCGATAAAAGTCCCAACAAAGGATCGAAGAAAGGAACGAGAAACAACCTCCACTTTGGACTCTTGAAAGCAGAGAACAGACTCCTTAAGCTTAGATACGATAAATTTCACAAGACTTCTTTTACTCAAATCATTAAGTCCCTGGACATTCCAACTACATAACTGAAACATTGGGAAAGCAAAGAAACAACACTCCAAATCTAAACCGGCACAACCCTATAGATCTAAGAAGAAACGTGCAGGTAATTCAAGAAATTGCGCGCTTTGACGGCTTTCAAAGATATTCTGCACAAGGGGCTTTTCTTCTTGATCTTGCTGCTAGTAGACACACAAGAGTGAGGGAGCAAATTATTGTTGCTGCTCTGTTGGACGCTCGTTCCCTCTCTCTTCGAGCGCTCCGGAGTCTCACCCTCCATAAGCTGGGCTTTACGCGCTTTAGCCCTATCCAGCGTGCAATCCAAAATTTGGTTAGCCAGGCGGGGGCTCTTCTTGAGTGGGGACGCAAGAACCAGGGGGGGTCACCCAAGGGAACGGAGGACCTTGCCTCCTCGTCAAACAACAACTCTTTGACTTGCACCGAGCCGGACCGAACAAGATCAGCAGCAGGTGTTGAGCTTGCAACGTGTTTGCCCTACCCCTGTCTGCAATATCTCCCCAGGTTCTAGACAGAAGCGATCTAGTCTGGCAACACCCCGTCGAGTTGAGAAGATCTGTGGTCAGCAACAAGGCGGGTGAGAGCTCTGGATAGAGAACCCGAAGTGCCAGGCCCTCCCAATTCAAAGCAATCCAATTGTGTTGAGAGCCCACAGAGACAAGTGAAAGTCTGTTTGACTGAAGCCTATTTAACTTCAACTGGCTCGTGGGTCCGCTACTCTTGGCAGGGTCGAAGTTGATGCAGGCCCAGGAGAAAGCAAACTGCATCTCAGCCCAAGACCAGGCCCTTGAGGCTTTGGATACCTCAACTCTGCGTGATTCCCTACCTGCCTTCGTCGCAATTGAGAAGAGGATCGTTGACAAATTACCCGATCGGTGAAACAAAGAAGCCCGCGAGGAGGGGACCACTGTTCGAGGGTCTTCAACTTTCTCCTTGGCAAGAAAATGAAGGTGCCTACCACCGTAGCGTCTTGATTCTCGCATAGGTCAGAGCAACCTTTCCCTTTTCTGCTCTTCTTCGGTAACCCGAATCCACCGTCACATTCGAAACCTTACCAGATAAGGTCCCTTGTCCTCGACCGAAGAGGCCAAGAACCTGTTGGGTAAATGCCACCGCCTTGCTGCTGTCTCCTCCTCTCCCCGATTCTCGAGAGATACTATCCACATCCGACGGGTAAAGAGGTAACGCCAACTCCACCCTGATAGATGACCAGTCTGCACCACCACCGGACGTTGAGGGGGGACGCCGGATCCCTGGAAACCCCGGTGAGTTAGCGTGCTTTCTTTCTCTGATCTTCGATGAGTTCCAGGTTTCACTATGTTTTGTGTCATCGGCGTGTGTTGATGTGTTGTCAGCGTCGTTCCGTCCACGGAGATTGACTCTCCTTGCCAACTGACGGTCGAGAGGATCCATTTGATCGCCTTCTTTGCTCAGGTTGCCACCAGCGAAGGGGATGCCTTGATCCTCCTCTCCGAAAGGCGTTGTTATCTCCAGTTGAACAGGAACTGGGAGGATGAGGTCCCCCATTGTGATCGACAACGATTCGGGGATGTTGGCGAGGTCATCAACAGCTACCTGACATTTGAAACCAATAAGATCATTCATGTTGAGGCTATCGTCGCCCCCTCGGAGATAATGACCAAAGCCAATGGAGGCAACCCTGGATTCCGACCAACATTCAAATGGTAAATTATTCAACTTAATCCAGGCTTTGTAAGTGATCCTTGATCTTCTAGCATCTCTGTATGGGTTCCATATGAAACAACGTATTTGGCAATGAGAGAGCCGAACTACCCTCCTACCCACGAGCTCCTCTGGTCACACCTAGGTGGCTTACATTTTGAATTTGCTTTGTAGAAGGGTCTGCGATCTTTCCATATAGGTTCTTTGTGCTGTTCCTTTTAGAAATAGTGATGCAAATTACTTATTCAACAATAATTCCTTATTTAAAAAGAGCAGCAGTGAGTACTTGCCACTGAAATGTATTGCACAAGTCCTAATGAACTGTCTTTAACTTCATAATGTTGATATCCTTTTGTTTGGTTCTGATAGAAAATGCTTGATACTACAGGAAGTAGCAATCCAAAATTCTGATATTCAGGCATAAAGGAAAGCAATATGCTTGATTCTCAAATTTCGCAGATAACTGCATCTTCTACTCCAGATCCTCTTGAAAGGGACACTACCTATTCAAGCTTGGGTCAATCTCTCAAATTAAGCTCTTCTACAATCCATCAGTGTGGTGTTCGATCGAAATGTGAGAAAGAAAACATCGATTGCCGTGTCCCCAAAAAAGTAGACAAAGAATGTGAATTGAAAAGCAAGAGCTCAGGGATTGGAGAACTGGACCTTAATGTGGTGGATGTTTCTAGCATGGTGGAAGACAATTCCTGCTATAAGTCGAAGCTGGTTGACACCCTAGAGTGCAGTAGCATTACTGGCCCTTTACAAGAGAGTGAACCTCTAAGAATGTGGAAAGAAATGAAACAGAATGGTTTTCTTTCATCTTTGCATAGGGGTGTATCAGAAACCAAGCAGCGCGGCCGCAAGCCTAGAAAGAGCAAAGAAGATGTTATCAAGAAGAAGATTTACTCTGCAAGGAAAGAGCAGGTAAGTAGGCTCATTAAAGTTGCTGCTCCAAGCGGTCTCCTCTCTGGATTAAACCCTGGAATTATAAACCATGTCCGAAATAGCAAGCAGGTTCGGGCCATAATAGAGGCTATGGTGCAGTCGGAGAAGCTCGAAGGTCGAAATGAAAGCAGGTTTAATCAAACAGGAAAAGGAAGAGAAGAATATATTGACAGAAGGAAAGATCAAATTAATACCCATGCTGCGTTAACTCATCAGTTTATTCCGTCGGAACATCGAGGGGAAATCAATCAATTAAGTGTGGTTCATAACTTTTATCATGGATGGAACTCTGAACCTTCACAATTCACAGAAGACGGCCAGCTTAAGTTGAAAGTTCCATCAAATATTACTACAATGACATCGGTTCAAAATTTCACGGCAAATCTAGATAATACTACCTCTTTGTCTTTAAAAGGTTGGTTTTAGAGATAATTTGAAATACAAATGTTTAAGGCCAGAAATATGCTAACTTTACTGTAATTTACTTTGCAGCCGCTACTGTTGCTTCACACTGGTTGGATCTACTTCAGCAGGACATTAAAGGCCGTCTCGATGGTAAATTTATGTTTTTAGCATAATGCAAGAGTTGAAGCTTTTTCTCAGTCTCACCATCTTATAATTGTTATGAAGCTCTAAGGCGTAGCGAGGAGAGAGTAAGGAATGCGATCCAGACAGAACTGCCATACCTGCTATCGACAGAATTCTCATCTGGCAAAGAAATAGGCGCACCTCTCGAATGTTCTCTGGAGGCGGGATGCTCGGAGAAAGCAATATCAGAGAGTCATATGACACGATGGAGGGCTCTTTTCAGTCAAATAGAAAAAGCACTGGATGAGGAGGCAAGAGATCTTGTGAGTATTCCATACACCAGTTTGATGGTTTTAGGGCTCATGCAGTTGATGATTCATATTTGCTAAATTCACCATCTCTTTTTTGAATTTACCACTACTAGAACTTTAGACTGTTATAAACTTATTTCCCAGTTCACATTTTCAGCTTGTGTTTCCCACAGGAGGAGAACTTCCACTCATTAGTAATTTTATCAATCTACTCCTTTAGTAATGAGTTGAATTCTATTTTTAATTCAATGTCTTTATAGAAGCATAATGTTGATTCATGCAGAGTATAATTTCTGCTTTGGTACATAGTTTATCTGCATTCTACGGGATGTATAGATGATTGTTCTTCTTATTTGTCTCAGGAGAAATGGTTGAGACAAGTTCAAGAAATGCGCACACACGGTGAGAAAGGACTAAAATATGCTGGTGAAAATGTATTCTCAAAATTGGAACCTCTAGATGGTTTAATGTATGTTAAGTTCTCTACCTTTAGGCTATATGGCTTCCCTATTTTGTTAAATTTCTCCTTATAATCATCACAATTTCTTTTCTTTTTTTTTAAGCTCTGCAAATTGTTCATTTCTTATATGAGCTTACATGTGAATTTCATACCAAATAGAATTCTAAATTGGGTGCACAATTTAGTGCCCCTTAAGCCTGGGTTTTTGAAATGCTTCCCTTTGTCTAGGAAAGCAGAAGCAAGGTAGAGAAAATAAGTTTGGAGTGAAGCTAAAATAAGCTTCTAGGCATTAAAAAAGTGAAAGCACTAATTTGAAGTTCCTGCTTTTGTTGCAGTAAGGCGTTGGAAGGATTTAAATTAAAAAAGCTGCTAACTACTAGTGTTTCTTGGAACAGCTTTGCTCAAATAGTGCTTCCGCAAATGCTTTAAATGAGCCAAAGTGGTCCTAGATCTTATCTTATTTGAAAGGAACCTGTGAATGCCTCTGTTCCCCCCCCCCCCCTGTTGTGTTGTAAATGAGTTTTATTTGGTATTACTTACAGTGAGTAACATTTTGCTATCAACTTTCCGATCTTGCAGTCAAATTAACAATAAACTTTCTTTTTTTCTTTTTTTTTTTTCCCTTCAGTAAACTGAGGAAATCTGAAGCATTTGAATGTGAGTGTGCTGTCAAAGCGGCTGCTGCATCCATCTACTCCACATGCAATTTGATCATGAGAACTGAAAACATGCCTTGCCGCTGATGCCACCTAACCATTCTTCTTGTACTCTTATTATGTTGTAATCTTGTTTGTTTTCTTTGATTTCAATTATCGTGATGGTTTTTAGGTCCAGGGTATTCGGCCTTATGGTTTTTAGGTCCAGGGTATTCGGCCTTTATTTATTTATTTTTCCTAACTTCTTTTTCCTCTCGTATTAGTGTTACAATGATTTACTGTGTGCCAAACTAATTTTATAATTGTATCTGTAATGAATCAGAATGTTCTTTGCTTGTAAACTTATCTTCAATTTGGTAATATAGTAGAGCCTATTTTTCGGAGTCAGTGAGTTCTCAGATGTGTTGTGAGGGGGTGGTTGTGATGTGATTGTGAAGAGGAACAGCTAAGATCATGAACTTTTTGGAATGAAAGAAGTGAATTCTTGATTAAGAGAACTTGCATCAGACTGTATAGTATAGGTCAGGGTAAAAATTCAGACCAAAATGAAGATCAACCATAGTAGAACTTTTCTATTAGGTAAAATTGGATGGAACTTACTAGAACTATGACCTATTTTGATATTACAAGTTTTTTTTTTTTTTTTTTCTTTTTCTCTTTATTTTTTTTTATTACCTTTTATGTCTCTACTTTTCTTTTGGCTTTCCTCATTGCCCACACCTCAACAGTTTTTTTATTAAAATCCCTAGGTAAATTTTTGCTGTATTCGGAGCAAAAGCTTCAAAACTTGTAGTTTTGTAGATTCAAAAGCTCATTTCAGCTTTCAATAGAGCTAAAATCTCTAAAGCTTTGCAGAAGTAATGCTACAAGCAAGCACTAATATTGCACTGACATATTATTTTTGTATTTTCAATAATAGCTTTGATCCCAGGAAATTGCAAATTGTGCCTGGGCTCCCAAATCATTTTACTAATTGAGAAGTGCTATTAAAAAAAAAAAGCTCTAAATTGAAGCATGAGGGCTTTGTTGCTGCATAAAAAATTTTGGACTTTTCTAACAGCCAAATATTATTATAGGTAACTGTATCTGAAAGCACAGACAAAAGTAAGGGGGAAAGAGATTAAAGTTTACAGATTGTTGGCATCACTTGCCCTTAAGAAAGAGCACTCAAAGCTCAAAAGGTGCATGTGTATCCAAAACGCATGTGGTTAAAAAATATCTGCTATATGTTCTAAGAAATAGTGAATATCTAAAATATAATCAGCTCAGAACCTTTGAAAGAAACCTGGCAGGGCAAATAACCTTTGAAATAACATATATATATATATATATATATATATATATATATATATATATACAGGAGATAATATGCCAATTACATTTGTAATTTTGTATACAGAAATAATAAAAGAGATGCAGTATAAATGTTGGCCTTTTTTAATTTTTTCTTTTCAAGATTAAAACCAGTAATTTAGGAACTCAAGATGAGATCACTATGTTCAGTACCATTCTCCATCCTTATCCATGATTTTAATGAGAACGGTTGTTCCGTAATTTCGATGATTCTTGCTCCTCGGGGCCAATCTCCATAGCCACCATAGCCGGTGTGGCGAGCGAAGCACAGCCACAATTTCTGGTAGGGGCAGCACCAATCCAACCCATGATTGTGGCCAACAAAGATTGCCTGCAGATATCAAAGGGAAGCAATTGTAACTTACTAATCCAAAAGCCGCTATCTAGTATCGAATATAAACATGAAATTTGATTCTAAAAGAAAAGCACTTTGAGTAAAGTTTTTGAACCATCTCAATATAGCAAACACCAATTTGTTGATCACACTGGTAGTTTTTTTACGCAAGTAAATTAGCTTGTGACTGATTTTTCTGACGCACAGGAAAATTTGCATCTTTCGGAATATTTTTTTTTTATTTCAAGGAGAAAGATGATTAATGAAAGACTGCAGGCGTAAAGATAAACTCTTTCAGCATATCAGTCTTTCCAAATGATTCAATGAGTTGGGTAAAGTGGCATCTATCATCCATTGAGTGGGGAGAAATAATTTGTTCAATCCAAATTATTGCGGCAACGTTGAAAAATATGAAGACAGATTAGCTTCAAAAGAGAACACATGCTTTGCGACGAACGGAAATCTAGTTACCGAGAATCCTGATAAATAATTCATGCAATATCCATTTGTTCATGAGCAAGGTCATCTTAGAAATTAATACTTCTTACCTTAACAGAAGGCCTCTTGACAAGAATATCCATGATCCCCCACTCAGCTTCTTGTGGAGCTACACTTTCCAAGTTGATTGAACCAACACAGGGTTTGTCTATTTTAGAATTAGGTTTAGGAGCTACCTTTGAAAATGCAACACTTGGAATATGCCAAAAGATAATCTCAGGGACCCTGTACAATAAGAAAATGTCAATTCTTGAGATCCAGGTGATCTTCGAAAAGCAAACACGTGCGCGTTCTTACTTTCCATTCGGGTTAATAGTTAGTGATTGTGCCTGAAACCATTTAGCTTGAGCATCAGAGATGACTTCCGGATAGGACCCGCCGCCGGAATCAAGGAAGTAGAGAAATGCAACAGGATCCGTGCCTTCAGATGATAATATTTGTAACACGTAATTCGAAACGCTCGGCCAAAGCTCCTTGGGACCACCTGCTGAATAAGATAATCTGTTGTTGTTGACCTCCGTATTCATTAAGTCGATTCTCATCGTCCCTCTAAAGCTGCATTGTTCTGCAATATTCGACTTCTCTATGTTAAAAAACCACAATGAAAATTTTGAAGCTACGCACATATATACGCACAAATTTGCAGAAGTATGTCCATCCATTCTTCATCTTAAATAAAAAAACTAGAAAAGCTTGGAATTATTAAGGTATTTACCAGCATATAGACAGACATATGAGGTGAAGCAGCTACGACCGAAAACTAGACAGTTTGCAGCAAAAAGAATCTGATAAACCAGAGGACTTTTTCACACAATATTGAACAATTCATTGTCCCAATAAATGGAATTGATGATGCTTCACAATGAAAATCTCCTAAACAACTCCAAATTAAAAATACGAGCACATGCGGTCTTCGAAGATAAGCTCCTTACTGAAGTTACTGTTGGGCTGGAAGACAAGGATTAAGGATACATTTATCTTGAATCAACATTCTTTCAATTTTCATACTAGTGAATAATTAATCAATGTGGTTTTATCATCTTTGTTATTCACCTGTAGATGAGTTTTTTGCTGTTGGACAACGAACTTCTGGAATTCCGCTGGAAGAAAACCAGTCAGATGGCCACTCAAATGCCGCATCATCATGGTTCCCAAAAACTGAGGCCCAAGGGATCCCGCGCCTTCTCGTTGGAGAAATTGCCCGGTCCCAATACAGGCTTGCATTAGGAATTGGAAGGTTGTTAGCAGTGATAACATCCCCAAGGTAGATTACAAAGTCTGCAATGGTAAATCCAAATTATTAATCAGAAGGAAAAACATTGGAGAAAGAGACTATACAACATAGGTAAGTCTGCATAACATATACGGATAGTCGCTGAAGATAAGGGCCTGTTTTCATGCCGGAACATCTTATTTAGCATCTCTCTTTTTTTTTTGTATGGGAGGCATGGTTAGGAATATGAAAAGATGTTTACATGAAAACAACATACAGCATGATCATCATACAATACAATCAAAATTACCAAGAAATAAGCAAAGAATCTAGAAAACACATGCTTAACAGGGACATTACATTGCTGCAGCATCACAATCGGATTCATCAAAATCTTCACACTAGTTCTATGCAGAGAATGCGGCTAGCATTAACCTGATTAGCTATGTTAAGAGATTAATATATATATATATATATATATATATATTAGAATTACAACATTCGGTACAACTCGACGAATTTCCAAACGATCTTGTCTCCGGGAGTTGAAGATCGCTAAACTATTGTCCGAAAGATCGATTTGATAAAACAGCTCAGGAGTAGGTTTGACACTCCTATATCCACATGCATAATAAAGACAGAAGAAAACCATGGAAGAAATATCAGGCAAGAATTTATATCATTCAATGACTGGAATTGGAATTGAACCAACTGCCACTTGGAACTTGGGGGGTCTAGGACTAGTTCTGATAAGATGTCATCCAAAAAGATCAATCCGAACTCAGCGGAAAATGGGAACACTCATCACAAGAGAAAAATGCGATACAGATGGGCTTAGAAATAGTCTTAACACTCTGCCCACATACATGATGAAAATAAGGTAAACCGTGACATATTCACCCTGAGGAAAAAGAACGGGAGAAACGGAAAACATATATTCATGTCAGTAATGTTAACTGTAATGATCAGCTCACTAGTGCTAGCAATCTAGTGGGCTCAAAAAATCAGTTCAAAATGCTTTGGCTTCAGTTATTAGTACTAGAGTTTTTGATCATTATATAATCGCACACAGTTTAGGATCACCAAGAGATGCGAGATTCTAGAAGTGGCAAGTGCTCTGATACTAAATCGTACCACCTCACTAGTGGTAGCAACTTGTTGGACACAAACCACCTCCCTAAAAATACTTAAAGCAAAGTTATTGCTATGGCGGCGGGCATCCAATAAATACCGTTCTATACACTTCTAATCTAACTCTAATTAGTATTTGTTAGATCATTGACACTAATCACAATTCCAAAAACTCAAGCTGTTAGAAAAAGAACAACCAATTTACTTGTTCATGAATATCTTGTTCGATATATTCCAATGGAATATCTTATTCAGTTTTTAAGTCATTTTTTTAAAAAAATAAATCATCTTATAAGTAAAATATGCTATCCTACCAAATCATAACTACCTGCTTAGAAGTCAGATATTCATAAACTTGCTAGGAAAAATAAAATAAATAATAAAATGAATAATCACACTAAGATCAGATTGTGATTAAATCATCTAACAATTTTGTGATTAAATTAAATAACAGAACTTACCGTTAAATGCTATGGAAATTCTAGAAATTATTGAAGGAAGAAGCCGACACAAAATTAATCCGGAAGGGTGCAAAGCACTGCCCTAAGGCGTATTTTCGTCCTTCGTGCGGAGATACCGCCCCAAGGTACGACCGGAACTCCTCTTTCTACGAGCACGACTGCGGAAGAAGTTGACGAAGACTCTTTCAACACCCAACAATAAAAAATTGAGGAGAAATAAAAATAGAACTTAAAACAAATTTTCTTTTCAATTCTCTTTTCCTTTCTCACTTTTTCCTCTTATGCATATGTCTAAAAAGTACTTTGCAACACTAAACTATAAACCCATATGTATATATAGAGAGAGAAAAGAGGTGAGAACGTTGAGATTCCCAACGTTCACTTTATCTTAATTAACCCGTCCAATAACGTATCATTAGTGCCTTTAATTAAGACCAAAAGAAACATATTCTTGATACAAGCATGGACAATCAACCAAGGAACGTCCGCAGCTAATGCGCCCTCTCATTAGAAATAAATAATAAATAAGAATTAATTAATAAATTAAAAATTAAAATAAAAGGTAAAAAAAAAATATTGAGGATTTTGAATTTTATTTCATCAATCCCCCAAAAAATTCAAAATTTTGAAATAAAAAGTTAAACTCAATAATTAAAATAAAATAATAATAAAAAATCGGGTGTTTATACTATGCAAAGAGTAAGGTGTCTTTAAGAGATTTAACCTCACACAGTATTTTGATTTTTCATAAGAGTTTCTATAGACAGTCCACATCTCATAGTCGCGACCGAATACGAATACTCTCATATAGGTGGTCTTCTCCATGGATGTATATAGAGTCACATATCGCGAAATTTTTTGCCTCGAATTCCATTAAGAGCTATAAGCTCAACGTCAACTACTACACATAGCACTACTCATCATAGGGATGGGATTGGAACTAAAGTTCCTCTGAATAAACTGTAGAAAGTGCTCTATGGCCAACCTGACAGCTTATTTTTACCACATTGAATCTTCTTCAAGAGATCACCTATCACAAAGGTTGGGTTCTTACTGCAGGAAGGCCCTTTATGGGCAAAGTCCTAACCCCCTCGATGATTCTAGGACCTTAGTCCTATTCAAGCCTTTCGTCAAGCAGTCTATAAGATTCTGTTCAGATCTGATAAAACTCAAAGAAACAACATTAAGAGAAGTTAGCCATCTAATAGACTTTTGTCTCAATTTAATATGTCGACTAGTCTTAGAATTTGCCAATTTCTTTTTACAAAAATCAATTGCAGCTCGAGAATCGTACCGAATAGAAATAGGTAGAATAGGAGTAAAAATCAAAGGAATCGATGACAATAGGTTTTTGAGCCATTCGGCTTCAAGACAAGTAGTGTCAAGGACAACCAACTCAGCCTCCATAGTGCTTCTAGCTATTATAGACGGTTTGATGGATTGCCAAGAAACTGCACTGCCACCAAGAATAAAAATATAGCCAGAAGTGGATTAATGTCCAAAGAATCAGAAATCCAATTAGCATTGCTGTATCCCTCAATTACAGCAGGATAGCCAATAAATCTAAGAGCATAATAAGATAATGAAATACTCTCTCCAGAACAACCCAATGAATCATACTAGGAAAACTACTATATCTACTCAATCTTGATATGGCATAGGCAATATCAGGTCTAAAACTATTGGTTAGGTACATTAGAGAGCCAATAATCTGGGCATATTTCTCCTGACTTACTGGATTACTAATGATCTTCACAAGTTGAACACCAGGATAAAAAAAAATAGAAACATGAGAACAATTAGAATATCCAAATTTATCAAGTACTATTTGGGTATAATGAGATTGCGTCAGAATAATAGAATCAGCAGATCTAAGAATCTTTATTCCTAAAATCATGTCAGCCTCACCAAGGTCCTTCATATCAAAATGGTCCGGTAAGAAAGACTTAACTTGGCTAATCAGATCAAGATCAGGAGCAAGGATCAGGATGTCATCAACATAGAGGCAAAGAAGAACACAACGATCATCAAATCTCTTGAAATAGAGACAATTATCAAAATCGTTGGTGAGAAATCCATATGACGCTATAACACTATCAAATTTCTCGTGCCACTGTTTAGGTGCTTGTTTTAGTCCGTATAAATTGCGAACTGTTTACACACCTTATTTTCTTGACCAGGCACGAAAAAACCTTCAGGTTGAGTCCTATAGATTTCTTCTTCAAGATCGCCATGAAGAAAAGCGGTCTTGACATCCATCTGGTGAATCAAGAGTTTATGAATGGATGCTAATGAAAGAAGAACTCAGATAGTAGCTAGGCGAGCAACAGGCGCATATGTGTCGTAGTAGTCAATATCAGCCTTTTGCCAAAAACCCTGAGCAACAAGTCGGGCCTTATACTTCTCTATTGATCTGTCGGTCCTAAGTTTCTTTCTAAAGATCCACTTACATCCTAGGGGTTTGTTACCAGGAAGCAAATCAGTGTGAATCCAAGTGTTATTACTATCACACTTTTTATAGCCTCCTTCCAGAAAGAAGCTTCAGGAGAACTCATAGCTTTCTTATATGATGAAGGTGTACTTTCAACTTAAAAAATAAAGAAATTTACACCAAAATTCTTCTCAAAACGATTTCTATTGCTTCTCCTTAATTCAGCTGGTGGGTTAGGTTCTACAGGATCTAAACTATAATATAAATCAGATGTAGGTATATGATCAGACAAAGATGCATGATCAAAAGTAGACTAATAATCAGAGGCAGATCTAGAGATGTGGGTTTCGAAAGGAAAAATATTTTCAAACAAAGTTGAATCTCTAGATTCAATCAAAGTGTCATTAGAAATTTCAGAGTTTTTATGCCCCCCTCACCACTAGACACCCTCCTCTGCACCAGAGAACTCCCTGAGCAGCTCCCTCCATCATCTTTTCCATCTTCCTCCTTCTCTGAGCATCGGAGCAGAGTGGCCGCAGCAGAAGCAACACCGCCCGAGCACTACTTCTTCTTCCTTCTTCGCGCCGAAGCTCCAAGGCTTGGTCGAGAATGTCGTGTGGCTTACTCCTGAGGTGGAGAACCCGAGCTTGGACCTTGTCCTACTGGATTTGAGGTAGGGAGCCCGATTTTGCGAGTTTTCAGAGTTTTCGGCATTTTAGTCTTTTTGAGCTCAGAGTGTTGGTGTTGCTCCTAATGATGGACCTTCTCCTCATTTTCTGTGTGCGTGTGTGTGTTCTTGTTTTGTTGGAGGAGTCAGAGCAGAGGGTGGAGTTGAGGAACTACAGCAGCTGGTGCTGTGCCGTGCGTGTGGGTGTACACTGTGCTGAGCTGAGGGATTGAGGACTTTTTGAGTGTTTGATGCTGAGCCTGAGCTTGGATTGAGACAGTGAGCTGCGGATTTGATGCTGTGAGCTTGTGCTGAGGATCTTGTGGTGGTTTTTCTGAGCTTTTGGAGGTGCGAGCTGAGGTCAAGGCTCGTTTGCTAAGTTTGTGTTTTTCCTAGCCGCGCGAGGTTTCCCTGACAGTAAGTTGGGCCACACCACTTCGGTTTCTTACCTGGTTGGAGAGCTTTCCAGGTGGGTCGGATTCTTCCAAAAGCAGCGTGTTCCCTCCTGCATCTATTTGATAGATGTTTTGCATGCTAGTTGTAGCACTTTATTTATCTGATAGTAATCGAGGACTTGTGGAACTTTGATTAGCACCCCTGACATATGTAGCATGTTTGAGACCCTGGACACTAGAAAACTCTCAACATTGGTTTGTTAGCCTATTTTTGGACTCTCTACACTATTTAGCATTCTTCTCGACTTAGTGATTTTCTCTCGCCCCGAGTAGTGGGTTGAGTGGTCGGGGTAGTGTAGGATGCATGCTGCGCTCGTGCTTAGGGCCGAGTGGAGCATGTTAGCCGTGGCTAGTTTTTTTTCTAGTGTTTGGAGCCGTTCAAGATGACAGTGATCTCGGGCCGTTGAGTGTTTTCGGCCTATGTCTTGAGCTTGTTATGAGTTGTGAGCTTGTCGATCTGGTTGATCGTGGATTTAAACTATAGCCTGCATGAGCCATATTGAGCTCAACTGTGATTCACAGTTTTCCTCGGTGGGGTCGCACTCCTCGAGTGCCGCTCCAGAGCTGCGCCTGTTACTTGTTCTTTGCGCGACGTCGATGCAGTTCGAGTGGGACGCCCTACGTAATTTCAGTCCTCCGTGGATGTAATAGTAGTAGGTGGGGGCAGGTTCGACTGGACCCTTTGTGACAGTCAGTGTGATTGAGTTGATTGAGCACCTCGAGAGCGAGTGGTTGCATTTTTATTCACCTTGTCATTCTTTGAGTATAGTAGATAGGGATATGATAGCTGCAGATCTTTTCCAGTTTTCTTACCTGCTTTTCTTCGGCATAGAGTTATCTTTTGCCTCTAATAGACTTAGTGGGTAGGTCGTTGGTCTTAGAGACGGTATCTACTAAGGACTACTTGTTTATATAGTTCTCACACTTGCGATTGGTGTTCTTTTTCCAGAGACTTCAGCTTCTGTCCATGCACCTGCTGTTTCTTCTGATCGAGGTAAGAGAGTTGCGAGCTAGATCCCTACCTGAGTTTTGGTGAGATAGATGTACCTTGTACCCGGATCTTAGGTTGTAGTCCTGTACTCTATGTTATATCTTTTAGTTTACTCTTTTGGAGGTGGTTCTTGTATTTGGATGTTTACAAATGTACAGTAAATTTAAGTTTTTTTATAACAGCTTTTATTTTAGTTTTGATATTTGTTAGTTGTTAGACTCTATCTTTTGCAGGTTTGACGCTTCGCCTATACGGGGTTTCCGTATGAGTGGCGATCTATAGGCGAGTTCGAGTCGCAATTTCGACCTTGGGGCGTGAAAGTATTTCCATCATTCGTGCGGATTAATCGGAGATACCGCTCCAAGATACGATCGGAACTCCTCTTCCTACGAGCACGACAACGGAAGATGTTGACGAAGACTCTTTCAACACCCAGCAATAAAAAAAAAAAGAGAAATAAAAATAGAACTTAAAACAAATTTTCTTTTCATTTCTCTTTTCCTTTCTCACTTTTCCCTCTTATATATGCATATGTCTAAAAAGTATTTTGCAATACTAAACTATAAACCCATATGTATATATCGAGAGAGGAAAGAGGTGAGAATGTCGGGATTCCCAACGTTCGCTTTCTCTTAATTAACCTGCCCAATAAAGTACCATTAGTGCCTTTAATTAGGATCAAAAGAAACGTACGCACGCTTGATACAAGCATGGACATTCAACCAAGGAACGTCCGCAGCTAAAGCGGCATCTCGTTAAAAATAAATAATAATAAAATAATAATTAATAAATTTAAAATTAAATTTAAAAATAAAAAAAAATTATTGAAGATTTCAAATTTTATTCCAACAAAACTTTCTAATGTACAAACTTGTCAGTTAAATCATGCATAGAGATATATCAAATAAGATTAAGATATTCGTACATCCAAATTTAAAAAAAGTGTTATACCGACTAAGTCATGCCGAGGAATTAAGAGGGCCTTGGTAGGGTGAAGAAACAAACAATGTACACGCAATTAACAGTTACTAGACTAGTTGATTCTTGTGTATCCACAAGCAAATTCTTTATCATACTGAGAGTACTGGGGCATCGCATACATCAAGACCTGGATTCTCCTTGTCGAGGACGGCGGACAAGACGCCGTCGGAGTTGGCGTCCTGCTGCGGTCCCCAGTCTGTCCAGGCGTTCTCGCCGTAGTGCAGATCGGCGAAGATCGCGATCTTGAACGCCGAGCCGGCGGTGGCGGAGATTTGGAGGGACTTGTCCCGCGGCAGGCTGAGCACCGACGTGCCGCCACCGCCGCCGTAATTGGGAGGAGGGACGAGAGCGAGTGGGAGGGGAAAGAGGAGGAGGAGGAGGAGAAGGAGAAGAAGGTAGAGCGGAATAATGCGAGGAGAGGGAAGTGAGGAGAAGAAGAAGAAGAAGAAGAATGAGGAGTGGAAACGTCGATCCACCATTTTGGCAATGTAGCTAAAACGGTTGAGAGTAAAGCTCCGGGGGCAAAGATCAATGTTTTTTTTTTTTTTTTTTTTTTGGGGGGGTGTGGGGGGGAGATCCGGATATTCCCCTTTGGAATTTGGATACAACTGTTTCAACTACTGTTTTGTTGCGTGACGTGCTTGTGCGTTGTGCCGCAACCATTCAAAACAAGTGAGGCGGGCCCACCCGAGATCTGAGCGATATCCAGCAACAAACACTATGATTTGAACAAAATAAATTATTAATTTTAAAAATAAATTAAAACAAAATATAATTAATAATATATGTTTATTATATATAAAATATTATTTTTATTAAAATATTATTTTTATTAAAATATTATTATATTTTTTATATGAGTAAAAATTAATAAAATTTTTATTAATAATATATATATATATAGTCCGGGTAGAATACTATCGATAGCACCAAATAATTGGCGCTATCAAGTTTTCAGCCGTTGGATGAAAAGATATGCGGTTGGAATTATTGTAGTTCCCTAAAATTTTTACTATTTAACCAACCACCTAGTAAACTCTAGAGGACCACTATAATCTCAACCGCATATTTTTTAATTCAACGGCTAAAAACTTGATAGCAACAATGACTTGGTGCTATCGATAGTATTCTAGCCTAATTATATATATATATATATATATATATATATATATATATATATATATATATATATAAGTTTATTTCTTAGATTATTTTATTCTACCAACTACTCACTTAATTCAAGGGGCCCGACCACTACCATTCTAACCACATATTTTTTTATTTAATAACTAAAAATCTATAAGCATCAATGACTTGATACTTTTAAACACATAAGAGCTCAATTATATATTTCAAAAAATACAAATTTAGCTATATTTGTAAATTTTTTACTATTAGATTTATATTGAGATTCATGTTATTGTATTTTTTTTTCTTTCTCTCTTTTTAGTTAATTGTATAATTAAACAAATCTCAATATAAATTTATTGATAAAAAATTTATAAATATAGTTGGACTTATGCTTTTAAAAGTATATAAGCTCTACTCTCTCTCTCTATTCAGTATATATAATTTATTTATATTGTAAAAAACACTCACTTTTTATTGTATATACATAATTATTTTTTTTTTAATGAAATATATAATGGATCTTGGTCGAAAATGTGTCCACAATCTAATAAAGTCGCACGAAACTTATAAAAATATCTGTGTGATGCAACACATAAAATTGTAAATGTAAAATTTACACTCATGAATCTCCCGTGGCACATATTTGTCCACTCGTCTCATTATCTAGGTGTCAAGTTGTTTCTATAAAATGAAACAGTTTTCTCTCTTTCTCTATTACAATTATAGCACTTAGAATTTACAACATCTAGTAAATGTCTCCACGTTGCATTGAAGTACGAATTATTTTTAAAGCATCATTTTAATATATAATTATTGTATTATTTTCTATTAGACTTCTTTTATATGGAAAATGCTTAATGTATATTTGTTGTGGGGTATACATCACACACTTTATTCATCTAATGGGTGCGGTGCGGTTAGGAATTACTTCACAATTTGTGAAATGACTCCCCACCATTAAATGGGTGGGTATAAAATGTATACATCTTTGGAAGTGTACATATAGCATTGCTCATTATATATATATATATATATATATATATATATATATATGTATATATATATATATATGTTAGAATATATATAATTGGTTTGGAATATTTTTTATAGTATTAGAGATAATATCTAATATCTTCTTTAAAACTTAAAAAACATTTAATTTGTCCGTGGATGACAAATGTTCTCGTGCATTTGAAAAAAAAGTTTCTTCATATATACTCTTTTCCTTTGGGGTGTTGGATTGAATTTTAAAAAAATATTTTAAATATTGAAGAATAAATTTAAATATATTTAATAATAGTAAGAATCATATAAGAAAAAGCTCCTATATATATTATAATTATTATTATAAAGAAGATTTTCGGTGAGAATTTCCCTTGAGAATAGATGGGATTGATGAAGAAACCTAGGCCATTCTTAGTATCTATCGATAGTCGTTAGGGTTCAAATGAGCCGAACACGAACGATTTGGGCCTTACTCGAATTCGGCTCGAATTAGATTCAAATCAAATTCAGGCAATTCGAGCCAAATTCTAGATGGCTCGAATTAATTTCGAGCCAGAATAAGATAGGTTCGAATTTGGCTCGAAATCTAATTCGAGTCGTACTCGAGTTGCTCGAAATAGGCTCTTTTTTTTTTTCTTTTTTTTTCTTTTTTTCGAGCAAATTTCAAGCTATGTTTCAATTTGGCTAGGAATTGTTCAATTCTAAGCCCCAAGACCGTCTATTCGGTCGGTTCGGGCACGCGCACAAACCAGCAGAACGGATAGAATTTTTTTTATCCCCCTAAGGCGTCACAATCAATACAATTCAAGATGTTCCTATCCAGAACCAAATTCATGCAAGGATTGCGAAAAAAAATATAGAAAATATAAACAAGTAGTTATTACAAGCATTCGTCACATACATATACTACATTACATTTTGTTCTTTTACATTCTATACCCTTAACTATACGCTGACGGAGGGTACTTCTATCTTAGTCCCTACATAGCAAGGCGCTATCTACTGAGTCATGCCCTTACCTCGCGCTACTGCATCGCCCTCGAAAGGATCCGACAAACATGAGGGTGAAAACTATAAAATTAGTTCTAAGTGGGTACAACCACCAAAGTGAGAAGCTCGACCTACCAAATCTAAAGGAGGCAACTAAAGTATATAGTAGATAATAATCTACAGAATTAATGTAAATCTACACTATATACAATATGATCATATAATATATCTCGTACAAGTGCAATAATAAACTCTGTGCAAATAGGAACTACCCATTTACTTCTATTTCACTATCTAGTTCTATTCCACATCTAAGATTCTCTTTACCTTAGCCATAACAACCCGACTCGATTATGAGTCAATCCCCAGCGAACTATCGCTGCCATCTCAGCTTCGGGCGGGATCCTCTACACATACCCTAGCCATGATCTGTTATCGATAGGAGGGGTACACAACATACCTTCGACAACACCAATACAATCCCTAAGCTTGACGGGAATCACCCACACATCTCCAGCTATAGGGTTCCCAGTAGGCGGGATCTTCCATACATAGCCACGAGTCATGCCGTCCAGTGGAAGGGGATCGCCCACACAGCACCCATGAATAATAGTTGAGGATTCTGAAATTATTCCTCACAAGGTCACAAGGGTCCACTATTAACCTTATTACACCAACTTTTCTAGGTTCACCATTACCTTTATTCCAAGATATATATTCAACGACACTAGGTCCCATGACTTATCTCACCTAGGTTTATACGACTCTAGGTTCACTTATTTTTCAACCTATATTTAATAACACTAGGTTCAAGTTCAATTTATTCAAGTGGCCTACCTATCACTATATTTTTCTATCCTATCCTTGATAGCACTATGTTTACTAATTCAGTGTTGAGTTCTCTAAGTCCTAGAGCATGTCAACCTACTTTACTAGTCCACAACACAGCTCTACTTGTCTATCTCCACCTAGGCATACATATATACCCTATATATATATATGTTTTCCTATGTCTATATTCCATATCCACTGATAGTTAATTTATCCTAAATAGCGTAAGACCTATGCCTACTATGACACCTCCAATAGTCCCACATCGGATGTGGATGGAATTGTGATTGGGTTTATATGAGACATGGACACTAGTAATAATAACTGGGCTTAAGCATTTTGGGCTGTGGTTTGGGCCCAACGAGTTATTATTGCTAGTGGGCCGGGTCGTTACACCGTAGTTTTCTAAAAGTGTTCTTAAAATTTGTTATTGAAAGTAAAACAAACATGTAATCTAAAACACAAGTTCGGCGTGTATTTTTCGACAGCTTACGTTTGACTATATAAATGTCATCGACCATAAACGTCGGCATCAACTTTCGCCATTTACTTCACAAAATCTGCACACAATTTTTCTTACCTCCTCCTAGATATGGAATTACCGTGGTCGCCGTTGGACGGCTACGTTCTTATGTTGATGTGGAGGTTCTTAGGAGTACCAGATTTATGAAAATAATTACATGTTGGGGGGGGCTTGTTTTCGGACTTTGAACAATCTGAGGAGGACTCTGCGTGTGTTGCTATCAAGAGGCTCCGTGATGAACTTGGCTTTGAAGTTAAAGATGTTAATTATGATGATAAAAAAACTTACAAAAAATTATACGAACGTATTTATGATGAACATACGGAACTTCGTGATGAGTATGAGATACTTAACTTGGACTTTGATCTTCTTATGAAGACATATAATATTTTAATTGAGGAAAAAAAAATTATTTCTGAATTGAAGGAGATTATGGATGGTATTGCTAGGTGCTATACCATGGTTAATCACCCTACCTCTGGTCTAATGGATGTAGAATCAATAGCCGAAGCGGTAATATTGGGTGATACAGAAACAACGGCAACAACCGAGGAAGATCCTGAAGCTCCTCCCGGTTATTATAGGATCTAATTGGGTTATTTTGTTTATGTTTTCTATCGACTTATCCACTATATTTTTAGGTTTGTTTATTTTGTTTATGTTTTTAGGTTTTTTTTTTAGGTTTGGTTACAGAAACTACAGTTGCAAATTTTGTTCAAACTCTTTATGTGGAATGACGAGATTATCTTATTATAGTTATGTTTCTGTTTAATGTTTCAGTTTAAGACTCAATTGGATAGTTAAGGTTACTCTTTTCTTAGAAAATGATGACCCTGCAGAGAGCTCGGCGTATCAATGCATTCCTCTCCCCACCTTCTAAGTACAATAACCAGAATCCATAAGGCCCAGTACATTGAATAAGAGGAATGATTAGGTGGTAGAGAGTAGGATCTTAACAATATGAGAGAACTGAGAGGATTTGAATCTCTACAAATTGTTTCTGAATTGAATAGCAACGGCTAGGAAAGCCCCTGCGAACTAGAAACTGAATTGTCGTAGGCATTAAACCAATAAACTACTAGCTAACATTACCGAGATTAGGAATCTATGAGTGATAGAAAAGATGGTTTCTTTTTTACACCTTTCCATGCAGGAATCCAGCAATATTTTGTGATTAACCGAGTGCAAGCTGAAAATTTTGCATGACTAATAAATGACTTCCTAGCCAGTCATCAGTTTCCAGAAAGCAACCTCGATGACACTAATGTCGCCAAAGGTTTAATCATTTAAGGCTCTGTTTAAGATTGAGTTGATTATAACTGATTAACAGGGTGATCATGGTCTCTCAGTGGGTTGACTCTAGAACTCAGACCTCTAATAAGACGCGAGTCGACAACTGAATAACACAATCAGTTGGAACATATTTATCAACGAATCTAGATAACAATAAAGCAAGATGTGAAATTATTTTATCAGCAGTATTACAATATTCAAAACTTTTGAGCTACCCACCTATCCATAGCTATAATTATAGCTAAAGGGAGGAAATAGTGTAGCTCAACAACCATGTCCATAGTTTAATAATAATTAAATGGAAAATTCAATTGTTGTAGGCCAGTTTGTAGACATTGAAGATCAGAGTTGTTCCACATCCGTGTGACCATGCCCTCTACCATTATTATGTGTCCGCTCTGATTTATTTAATCACTGGATGCAACAAAGGTCTTATTTTCCACCATTGTACCAGCAGGCCTCTTTATAGTCAATGTCGGCCCCTTCTTACAGTAATTTTGTACTAATGATCTCATATGCATCCACAATTTTATTTAGTTCTGGACATGCCATTTACAAATTAATAATCTTTTAGGTGGAATTCAATGCATTTCTCAAGTATTTAAAACATTGCTAAGCAATTCAGATGCATTATAATTTTATGCAGAGCATGGCAGTCTTCATGACCTTCTTTATCAACTTCGAAGATGGAATTAGCATAGGAACTGTTGTTAGCATTCATGAGAGAAAATGCACAGTCATTTACAAATTCGTAGCAAATAAAAAAAAATAAACACAACCAAACTAGCACTTGCTGTTGTACATTCTCGACATCACCATACCCTCCACAGCAGCAACAGCAGTACCTGCTACGGCAGCAGCAGCAGCACCTGCACCTGCATTAGAATTAGGAGCGGCAGCAGCACCTTCTGTCACGCCCCGACGTCGAAACTGCAACCCGGGCTCGCCAACAGATCCGCCACCCATACCGGAAGACCCGTATAGACGAAGCGACTAACCTGCAAAAGATCATACTAACCACTATACATATATCAGAGCGGAAAAGTAAACTACTAAAATAAATACATACAACTCCAAATAGTATATGCCAGGTCCTCACAACACATAAGTCTCTCTAAAATAAACTCTCAAAAGTAAAAAGTACAAGATACATCCCAAAATCTCTGACAGTACTAGCACATCACCAAAAAGGGCACATCTACTCTCTCGCTGGAGATGGGTAGGGATCTAGCTCGTGACTCCCTTACCTCGGTCAGATGGATCAGCAACAGAAGCGGCAGGAACTGGAGGAGAGGTTCCTGAAAAAAGTCACCAACCAAGGGTGTGAGAACTACACCATCACGTAGTTCTCAGTGGGTACCGGCAACAAGCCCAACGGTCTGCCCACTAAGTCTACTAGAGGCATAAAGTAACAAATGCAATACTAAAAGAGAAAGGCTGGAAATAACTCTACAGCTACTATGCCTCTATCTAAATGCTCAAGGGATGATACAGATGGAAACATGATGCATCTACTATCTCTCAATAATACAATCACCCAATCTACACTGACTGCCACATAGGGTCCAGTCAAACTTGCGCCCACCTACTGCCATTACATCCACGGAAGACTGGACTTATGTAGGGCGTCTGTGACTGCCCAAAAAGGGTCCAGCCAGAAGGACTTCATCGACAAGTCGCGATAGCAAAGTAACAGGTCTAGCTCCGGAGCGGCACTCGAGGGGCGCGACCCCACCGAGAAAAATATCCGCACATCTATGTCGAGCTAAATATGGCTCATATAGGCTATAGTCCAAATTCACGATCAACAAGATCGACAGTAACCAACAACACATCTCTCACTCACTGGCTGGAAATCCTCATAGCCGGGACCCACTGTCGACTCAGACGGCTCCTAGGACAAATACTGATCTAAACACAGCTACCAGACTCCACTCGACCCCCATGCACGAGTGTAACATGCATCCCACGACCACCTGCCCACTCGGTCCACTACCCGGGTGAAGAACTCTAAGTCCAGGTGACAAGAATAAATATGTGGGAGTGTCTAAAACATAAAATAAACTAGCCTAAGTTGGAGTTTTCTACTAGTCTGGTTGAACATGCAACATATGACAGGGTGCTAGGTCAAGTTCCAATAATAGCATTTAATTTAACACAAATAGGAAGCAACAATCAACATGATCGTAATAGCAACACAAGGAGCATCAACTCTCTCTCTCTAACATGCTTCCTAACACATCTCGCAATCATGCATGTTTACTATATAATAGAATTAATGAACCGTCCACTGGTTTTGAAGACGAAGCAACCCACCTAAAAGTGCGCGTCGATCCGGGGTCCAACTGGGCTGAAACTGAACGGGAATAATCCTCAGATTTCCACGATTCCAACGAGCCCAAAAATACCAGAAAACTCCTCCTGAGCACAAAGATACAGTCCAAACATCGCGGTAAGCAAAAATCCCCACGATCACAAAACTGCAGTAAGATCAGTCCGAAAAAAGCCAAAATATCACCTACGATATGATCTCCAAAAATTCTAATAAAAATACGGCTACGATCCTCGCGAAACGTAGATATCGATCGAGTCCTCAAAGGTTGAAATCCGATAACTGAGCGTGGAGATAAAAATCTGACAAGCTCCGATGTCTACAAAAATCACCAGCAAAAAAGGGGTTCAAAGATATTCCAGAAAAACCAATAAAAACCTAAAAATGAGAGGAGCGGAAAACACTAAAAACGGAGATCTACCTTCCGTGAAACCGATGCCACAAAAATCGTCCAAAAATTCCTTCGGGGTAGCTCAGGAGACCTCGTGAACCGAAATGCGACGAAAAGGACCACCGAAGGAAGAACGTCGCAGTGCGCTGAACTGCCGAAGACGTCGATGCCGCGACCTCCAAAAATTCCGAAACTCCTTCAAGAGATGAAACACAAGATGAGGATCAACTTTGCTTAAGGACTCAACCACATGGGAGCTCTGGAAAAGGGTCAAAAGGCCCAAGGAAGTGGCCTATTTATAGGCCCACCCAAAAAGAACCAAAAAAAAAAAAGCAATTGTGCTTTTGGGCCCTAGATTCGGGCGCCCGGAAGGTTTCGGGCGCAAACAGTGCCCGAAACAGGAGCCCCACATCGGATCCCGTCAGCGCTCGAATCTCCCTAGGCGCGCCGCGTGTCCAGAACACGGGACAGCGGGCGCCCGGCCATTCAGGGGCTGCCAAGTGGCCCGACATGGGGCAACGGAGCGGGTGGCGCCCGCCAATCGCAGGGCGCCACGTGGCGCCCCGCATACGGCTGCCACCTGCCGCCACCTGCCCACTCACCTGCCTCGCCTGCCTACCGTGTCGCGTGGACCACGCGCATGTGAGCCGGCCACTCACAGGCCGCCACGTGGCCCACCCCGGTCCATGCACTATCCCGCTTGACGCCGTGGACCGCGCCGCGTGAGCCCGCGAATCCGAGGCTGCCACGTGTCCCCCGCGCCCGGTCCATGCACCAGCGCCTTTTTCTGTGGACCGCGCCACGTGCGCCGGCCAATCAGGGGCCGCCACGTGGCATCCGGCCGGTCCACGGTTCCCCCCATGCACCAAAATGCGTAGAAAACTTTCGGGTGTTCGTTTTTGGGCATCCAGACTCAGAAAAAACAAGTAAATAGCCAATTTTAGATGTTTTTCCGTGCTGAATCAAAATCCGGCCTCGGATTATCCTGAAACCCTTTCTAAAATCCGACGTAAGCAGCCGGAAGACAGGCTTGATCCAGAAGCCTCACTGAGTCCGTCCAACGCGTCTATTTGACGCGTTGCGGGTCCGACACACCAATAATAGGTGTTCCACAATGTGGGTCATGGGGAAAAGCTGCACGGGGATCGGGGCCACTACACCTTCATTAGCATTAGGAGCGGCAACAACACCTGCATTAGCATTAGGAGTGGCAGTAGCACCTGCATTAGCAACAACTACAATAGCAGCAGCAGCAAAATAGAATAAACTATAGAAAAAAAGAAGGAGAAGAAGGATAAAAATCATAAATCTTATTATGCAAGAAGTTATGACAGAGGAGAAGTATAAAGAGAAATAAATGACACTTCTACTGTTTTGTTCTACTTAGTTGTTTGGTTCTAATTAGATCATCTATACTTTCACTACTTTGTCTGTCACTTTGTTTTTTTCTATTGATTTCTTTTTGTCTATTGATGCATCCTTTACATTTGTATGTAGAGTTGATGTTCTACATACATTACACTTTTAGTCCTTAGCCATTTGAAATAATTGAATTTTTTATCACAAACACTCCTATATTTTTATTGTTCTAAATTTTTAGGAAGGTCTCTGATTACAATACACGAACATCATGTCTATATATAGAAGACATTCAAAGTGCAAAAACGAAGATAATAAATTTTAATATATCTCTAAATCTAATTAGATTAGAAATGTGCAAAAACGAAGATCGAAACAACTGAATTTGGGTCCCAAACTCGACTAGAATGGCTTGGCCATTCAAAGTGTAGATCTCAAAAGTGTTTTCTAAATTGGGGTTGCACGCTGAAATCGGATACCGGAGCGAAAAGTTATGGACGCTTTAAGACTTTTCCACACCGATTGTAAAAATTCTATAAGTTATATATACAATTACTATTATACAATTAAAATATATGAAAATTTTATCTTGATTTAAGTTTTTATAATGATAATGATGTTTAAGGTGTATAAAATATACTTATGCACATGGTATTTTTTTTTCCTATTATCTCATCTTATCCTTTTCAACTATGAGAAATTATTTAGTGCACCCGATCTATTAGTGCATTTCATTTACCAAATAATTAAGTAATGATAGATGATAGATATTTTAAAATCAAATCTAATTCAGTTGATAAAATCTAAACTATATAACAAATTTTTGTATAAAATATTAATGTCGATATCAACTTTCGCCAATTACTTCGTAATTTATGCATGTATCTGAAAATTAGTTTCGTGCTTGTTTGCAGGGGAGCTGAAGTTATGGGAGTCTCTGTACAAATAACATTATTTTTCTATACACAAAAAAAAATGAGGAAAGCCTAAAAGTCTGAGTGTAGTAACCATGATTTTTGAAACCGAAATTTAAGTTTAAATAATTCTTCTGGATTATTTAAATGACAAAAAATTAAAATAATAGTGTAATTTGGATCCTGAAATTCTGCCTTTTTATCGGAGTCTGATCTCGAAAATCTGAGATCACCAGTGCGACCGTCTCGTCGAAACAAGTAAAAATGATATACATATATTTTCGATCCGACGGTCGGATCTTCCGCAAAAACAGCGAAGAAAAGCGGGGCCCACAACTTAAGTTGTGAATGGTAACCCTTGATTTCGGTCCCCTCTCGACCAACGTCGGCCGATTTGCTGTCTGGATTTCGAACATATCAGTTCATGTAGTTGATTTTAACCGCTTCATTGTTCTGAACGCAATGGCGCTGACGAAATTCGCGTTTGACGACCCGTGCGTCTCGAAATACGTGAATTACGCTGAAAAGGCGAGTATTTTTGCGAGAACCCTTATGTTTTATGTGTCAAATTGAGAGTGGCTTTTAGGTGAGGGTTCTGGGTGCATTTGTGATCTACAGAAGAGAGCTAAGTGTTAATGGAAAACTATGCAAGGGGTTATTTACAAAATGGACAAAAACATGCATTAATGGAGTTTGGCTTTTGGGCTTCTTGTGTGGGATTACGAGGGGCCAAACTTGGCTTTTGTGCATCCTCTTAATCTCCTGCGTTCACCAAAGCAGGCCAAGGGTGCGGGGGTGGCCGAGGAGACACCAACCTTCGAGACTTGGCCGAGTTTGTGAGAGAAAGGAGGAGGGAGCAACTCGGGTGTTTCAAGTTGGTCCCTAAGCCTTCTGGAGAAGGGTTTTCCTACTTTTTGGGAGTAAGCCCTAGGAAACTTGGTGGCTGTGCGACGCGGGAGGAGAACCAGCTTCATCCTCTTCTTCTCCAACTCCGGCGAGGTAAGCCCTCTTCATCCTCCGGTTTTTAGCACCCGAGACCTTTGAAAGTGAGCTCTGTAGGCTCTGAGCATGCCCCAAACCAAGTCCCGACCCTCGGGATGTTCCCGGTTGCCGGCGGGGATAAACATCACCGCCGGAACCCTAAAAAGCTCCGCCGCTGCCGTGCGCCGCAACCGTTGGCTCAAACGCCGAACCATAATGATGGGCATGGACTGCAGGACCTATAGATCAGCTTCACAAAATTTGGGGAGGTCTGGTTAAGTGTGCGTGTCGCAGAACCTAACGCTAGTTTTTGGGTTATTATGCTTCGGCCGAGCTCTTTGCTCCGGCGCCGGCGTCGCTCCCTACCTCCAGCCACTTGCACGAGAAGCTTCCCGGGGTCAAGTAGAGTCCAACCATGCTTTTGCATGGGGCCCATGCAGCTTGGGTGAAGCTCCACCATTGTTGGTGCAAGCTCGGGCCAAGCTTACTCTGCCGCCGCCGCCGCCGTGTCTTGCTGTCGGCCATGAGTCCAGCGAGCTTTGTGGGGTCATGATGCACCTACTGGTGCTGTTGCATGTGGCCCAGAGCCCTTGATTGAAGTTTCACCATTAATGGCCTCAAGGGTTGGTCGAGCTTCTTCTCCGCGGTCAACCTTGGTGATGGCTTGGCTCGAGCTTGGTTGGAGGAGTTTATGCCACCTTTCGGATGTTCTTCAACCAGTATTAGACTCTTTAAACCAAGCTTGCCATAGTTGCTGCTTTTTGTTGGTTTGGTTATGCTGTAAGCTTTGATGCACACAAGGTGTTCGGGGAAATGCCCGAGAGAAGCTCCAGCTTGTTTTGGCTGCCTGTAACCATCCAGCAAGTGAGCCTTTGTCTCTACATGATCCCCTAAGCTTGATGCTCACTTCAGTTCCAAGGTTGACTGTGTGGATCAATGTGTGGAGCCAACTAAGCCATTCGAGAGCAAAGGGCTTGGATCTTTTGATCCAGCAACAACCCAGCTGCACTAGAGTGAGCCCTCAAGTCTTTGTGACATGCTGAGCAAAGTGCTCAATTTGCTTTGCTGTTTGCACAAGCAAAAATAAAAGAAGTTTTAACTAAGGGCTTTTATGGGTTAGTTGGCCCATAGGCTATTCTTGGGACTTTGCGGCTTCGCGACAGTGAGCCTCTGGCTAATTTGAGGTCTCTAAAAATGATGCTCCGATAATTAATACGAGCGAAAAAGGCACTAAAATACGCGTATTTTTGCAATTTTAGGAAACCCTAGGGGTCTAAACGCAAATGTAACCTCACGTGTTGTCTCGGGCAGTGTGATCATGATCTCTAAGCTTTTCGTTAGGGATCCAACGGCTCTCGTTGAGTAGAAATTGCTTATCGGTCCGTAAATCGGTAAAATCGTCGGTTTAACGGCACCCCGGTGTTAATCACGCAATTCAAGGAATTGCGGCGGTTACGCCTAGCTGTCTGATGTTTCCCGGTAGAACTCTGGTTGAGTCAGCGGCAAAGGGTTGATGCCCGTATCTCCCGAAAATCTAAATTGAATTTTTGGGAGGGGTATTTTGGTAAATTTAGCAACGTTTAAGCTTAGGGTTGCGTTTAGCAAACTGTTAATTGTCTAACGTCTCCGATAGAACGTTCTGGGGTTGCATGCCAGTTTTCGTAAAATTCGGAAATCTGTAAGCGCTGTTCGGGTCAAAGTGGGCCGAACGGCGGATTTTCGGCGATTCGCGATAATCTGGAAAAGATCCAGGTTTAAGTTATATGTAATAGTGAGTCTGTGGTTCGGGTTTGTGTGAGTTATTTCCTGATCAGCATTTATGATTCAGGTTGCACAGTCTGACTCTAGCCTTCGAGCTTCTTGATTGGAGTCGGTTGTTCGCCTGCAAACAGGTGGTTTTATCTTCGGTCCGGGCTTTATCTCTTCAGCCCTCTGGGGTACTTTAATTGGTCGGACCCCTGTTCTTGTGGTAGCCTAGATTTCATTATTGAGCCTGCTCCTTTTTGATTGATCATTATCAACTTTTACTTTATATTACCATGCCTGATTGGGTATCAGTATATTCTGCTCATATATGGACTTCTTCCATGCCTGATTGGTCATTAGCTAGCTATCAAATAAATTACTTTGATTCTCAGTATATCCTGGACTTTTGCCATTCCTGATTGGTTATTAGCTAGTTTTCAGATATTTATCATGTTTATCAATATTTCTGGATTATTCTTGACATATGCCATGTGTGATTGGACATTTATTCTATCTTGCATTCAGTATTGCATGAGTTGAGATCAGTTTGACTTCCAATTATTGCATCCTTGTTGGGATTTCCGGCTTGTTGCCGATTACCCCGTCCTTGGACCGTGAGCTTGAGCATCAGCATTATGATCTCCACAGAGCCAGCTGTTTTTTCACGTACACTAGCGGAATTGCTACCCGCAGTGGTGTACTTTACCGGTAAAGTGGTCAGCTGTGGCGACCCGTGAGTCCGTTGGGGTTATGACAGCAGATTGGTGTACATGTGGTATTTTCCCTGAGGTCTTGTTGACCAATATGGTGGCTTCGATTGGGTATTTGGTTGTTCTACCATTGATGCATTGATTACTTGCTTAGCATGCTTAGACATTATACTCTTATGTTGCTCAGTTTCTAGTTCAGTATCTATATCAGAATGTTTTTATTTCAGTACCCATTTATGCTCGGTATCATGATTATACAACCTGCCAGTATCTGCTTGTTACATCAACCTTTACCTAATGATCTTTTACTATCTGCTAGTTATTGTATGCCAGTAGGTATGATTAGTTATTTCTCGGCCCGTCGTGCCCACTGGGATACACTGTCGATGTATCTGATCACACCCCCTGGGTGACCATTTTTCAGGTCGTTCGGGTGTTGGGATGTCGGGACGTGTTGGTGAGGCTGTCGTGATAGCAATGACCCTTGTGTCGCCGTTTAATTTATTTTCCGCATGATTTATGTAAAGGATAAATATAATAATATTTTAATTTGGCTAACTGTTTATGTAGTTAAATGCGTAGTTTAGACTACTCTGATAGTGGCTGTAAGTGCTTAGCCATGCATGTATAGAAAAGGCTCAATCCAAGGGGATTGAAAATTTTCTATTCATGTGGCGATCTGCTCACGCCCTGGATTGCTTTTAAACTCTGATAATTTTTTTAAAAAATATTTAGTCTGCTTTTTGAAACTCGGGGCGTGACACTGAGCTCAACTAATTCTTCTAGGGGGCGTTTGGTATCGGGTATAAGGGGGGGATAAGGGAGTTATACCCCCCCTTATACCCAAATAGGAAAATGGGAGGGGGGGAACAGCTTCCATACCGAGTTATCCCGGGATAACCCGGTATTGGGGGTGAATAGTTGTTCCCCCCAAAATGTGGAACAGCTTGTTCCACCTTTCTTTCTTTCTTTCTTTCTTTTTTTCTTTTTTTTTTAATTAAAAAATTTTAAATTATAAGATATTTAAATTTATAAAATTTAATTTTTTTTTTATTTTTAAAATTTAAAAATTTTTAATTTTATTTTTTAATAAATCTAAAAATTTAATTTTTTTAATTTTTTTATAATTTATTAATCTATCCAAATTTATACCAAATGTTTAAAATTTTTAAATTTATACCTATTTTTATATATAAATTTTTAAAATTTTAAAAAATTATAAATTTTTAAAAACCAAAAAAATTAAAATTTTTTTTATATATAAGTAAAATATAAATTTTAATAAATTTTTTAATAAATATTTTAAATTAAATATTTAAAATTATATCAGTCAAATTTTTATCTTAAATTAAAAATTTAATCCCTCTATTTTTCTTATTCCTCTTTAGCTTACCAAACATAATTTTTCTTATCCCCGGTACAACTCTTATACTAAACCAAACACAAAATTACTTTAATTCCTGCTTATACCTAAACTTATACCTATCCCATGAATAACCAATTTTCGCTTATACCCGAACCAAACGCAGCCTTGACACTCCGTTTGGTTTGGGTATAAAGGGGGGATATCCCCCTTTGTACCCAAACACAAGTGGAATGGGGGGGAGGGGGGGGAATAGGTGGGTATACCTATTCCCCCCCTTACCGGGTTGTCCCGGTAAAAACCGGGACAACCCGGTAATAGGGGGGGATATCGGTTCCCCCCTTCCCCCCGAACAAGCTAGGATAGCTTCCCCTTTACCCCTGCACGACTCCCGAGCTCCCCATCGTCTTCTTTCTTCTCTCGCTTCCTTGCTTCTTCTTCCAAACACCCAAGCCCATCTCCCCGCCTGCTCATTTTTCATCTTGTCGCCCGAGGTTGCCCGATCTGTGGGTTTGGTGTGCTCGGTCCTCGTGGTTGCGTCCGGTTGCCATCTGCTCCCCTGTACCTTCCCGTCGTCGGCCGAGGTTGCCTGAGCTGCTCTATTTACTCACCTTGGCCCGTCGTGGTTGCCTGAGGTTGCCTGAGCTGCTCCTTTTACTCACCTCGGCCTGACAACGTCGCCCGAGGTCGCCTGAGGTCGCCTGATCTGGTCGTCGTCGGCCGAGGTTGGCCGATCTGCTCATTCCCCCATCGTTGCCCGAGGTTGACCCATCTGTGGGTGTTGTTGACGCCGGCATTCGTGCTTGCGTCATGTTGCGATCTGCTCCCCTCCGGTTTTCATCTTGCCGGCCGTCTCCCTGTTTCTGGCATCGAAGGTGCTACCCCCCATTTTACTGCT
The DNA here is from genome assembly GCA_029204045.2 of Tillandsia leiboldiana. NCBI lineage: Eukaryota > Viridiplantae > Streptophyta > Magnoliopsida > Poales > Bromeliaceae > Tillandsia > Tillandsia leiboldiana. The sequence goes on from CM055081.1 coordinate 3,607,259, forward strand.
GTAATATTATGTCTCATTTTGCCTCGATTGCCTCTATATCATATTGTTGTCGTTTGCCTCTCATGATAAATGACTATGCTATGTCATAACATACACTATATTTGGCGGCTGCGGAATATGTATGTTTGATCGGTAAAGTAGGCTTATTCAAGTTAAATTTGGCGATGATGACGGTTGCCATAGGCGTTTGAAGGATGACATGGATTTACAATCCATTGTAACCCCATGCTTGTTGGAAACCAATTGAGCCCGTGTACATAATAAAGCACCATTCCAATTATGTTATTGCAAGAAAAAAATTAACTTGAAGCATATTCCGTATGTCGCTAGCGAGAAATAAATTGGTTGTCGGGTTCTCGTGTTTGGTCTGGTTGTCTCTTGTTGCCTCGATTGTGGTTCACATCTGTTTGGGTTCACCTTTATATCAATTATGCCATGCTTAAATCTGTGTTGCATCTTGCCTCTCATGATAAATGACTATGCTATATCATAACATACACTATATTTGTCGGATGGAAAATATGAATGTTTGAACGCATATTTCGTATACATAATAAATAACTATTACAAATATGTGCAAACAAAAATAAATTGTAAGAATCACATATTTCGTATGCCGCTACCGATTATTTTGTAGAAACACTATGTTATGCAATTTCATGTTTTTAATGCCAATTATGTTATGCAATTCCAATTATGTTATGCCAAATATGTGTTGATTTTTTTATGTCAATTATGCTACGCCCTTTTATATTTATTGAGCACACCTGAATATTTATTAGGCTCACATGAAAAAGATATAAAGTAGTACGTACATTATCTACAGATGCGTCCATTTAAGAAAGTATTTAAGGCCGGTGAAACCAGTCGAGCAGACTTGGACAACCCCCAAGGCAATGTAATTGCAAATGAAGGTGGAAGTCGATCTCGCGCCCAAGCGTGGACGCGTACACCGAACTGGACCGAGGCATTGGATGCATGTCTGTTAGCGTTGCTGACTGAGGAACATACCTTAGGCAACAATGTTAATGGATCGTTCACGAACCTTGCGTGGGTTAGGATTGTTAGTGAAATCAATAGTAGAAATAACTTAAACCTAACCAAGGATCAGGTCAAGAATCGGTTGAAAGTTTTGAAGAGTACTTTTACGTTGTACCATTGCTTGGTCAACAAAAGCAGTTGGGGATGGGACTATGTCCTCAACATTCCCACAGTTGGTGATAGTGCTGACTGGGAGGCCGTGATCGTGGTAACGTGAATCCATTTCGCTTTCAACAAATTATTACCGAATATATTTCTTATTGCTTTTCTAATATAATTAACCTATGTCCAGGAAAATTCGGCTTATGGCAAATGTAGGGATAAGCCATTTCTTCCGTATAAGGATCTTGAGTTCCTTACGGAGAAGACTACCGCAACCAGTAGATATGGCTTTTCTTCAGTGATGCCTCCCACCACAACCATAGTTAGCTCATCCTCATCATCCCCTGGTGAGGATGAAACAATAATAGCTCCAAGATTCTCAGGATTATATCTCTTACCGACTCAATTTGAAGCAGGGTCATCTGGGCCACCTATGAATGATTTTATGCGAGGTCCACCCACGTCAGGGTCACCTAGCCCTCACCCTACAAACAAAAATACAAGTGGGTCTGGGCACAACTCTACAGGCAAAAGGCCTCGTTCCCCACTACCCGATCCTACCCAACGAACAAACTGTACGTCGACCGGTGGACGTCGAAAGAAAACTGAAGGCATCACTGAAGCCGCGGCAGAGATGGTACAGCTTGGAAAAGATAAGTTAGATCTGGTATGACATATGTATAATAAGGATTCTGAAGCTCGACGACATGTTGCGAGCATCGAGGATTGTATGATGCGAATCTATTCTCTGTCAGGGCTCACAAGTGAACAGGTTTTGGCTGCCGGTGACGCTTTGAAAGATTCTTAAAATCGTCAACTTTTTATGACAATGGGTGACGATCTTGCATTAAAGTGGGTTGAACGGCAGATAGCGAAAGAAAATATGATGTTTAGGCAATATTTCCCCGACCTTTAATGGACATTTCTATAGTCTATGTGTAATTTAATTAGTTTACAAATGGACTTTCTAATATGTAGTCTCGCAACGTTGAGTAGATCAAAACTGCCTTTGTAATTTATATTCTCGCACTTTGAGTAGTTTAAAACCTAACTTTGTAATATTTAGTATAATACTTTGATTGCCTTAAACTAGACATTACTTGAATGTTTGTCGTACAAATCGATACAAGTTATATCATGTCTACTTACTATGAAAGTTCGCTAAATTGGTACAATTTCGTTGCAGATATAATGGATGCTTCAAATTATCAAACTGTATGTTCTTCCAATTTTGTTGCAATGTTGTTGACTATATTAGATGATGATGATGACTATTGGGTGGAAGTTATAATCATGCTCATTGCCGAAGGATACATATATTAAACTATTTAATTTCCATACAACCATGTTGGGGAGTCAGATAATATGGACATTTATATATTTCAGTGTAGTCCTTTTTTCTGTAATTTGTTGCAGTAATCGGCCAGATGAATGTTTGAGCTACATATAAATAAATATTATATCATGTATGCTTACTATCAAACTTGGCTACCTGGCTTAAATTCCGATACAACTTTAATGGATGATTCAATTTATCGAAGTGTATTTTCGTCGGCATTTCGTGCAAATTTATTCACTACATTAGATGATGATGATGACTATTAGGTGCAAGTCATAATCATGCTTATTGACGAAGGATATATAAATGCAACAAGTACAATAAGCAGACAACCATGTCGTACCCGTCCATTTACTGGGCATCAGTTTATTTGTGATATTCTGAATGGTCATCCAGACCGGGGGTACAATCATTTTAGAATGATGACAACTACATTCATTGCTCCCCGCGATGACCTTGTCGGAAAGGGCCTTTTAAGTAGCACACGGAATATGACTGCTGACGAACAGTTGGCTTCCGTGACTGCTGACGAACAGTTGGCTTCCGTGACTGGTGACGAACAGTTGGCAATTTTCCTATTTTGTATAGGACACGGTGTTGCAAATAGGGTGATCGCTGAAATTTTCCAACATTCGAGGGAAACAATTAGTCGTCATTTTAACAATGTACTCCGAGGCATTATTCAATTTAAAGATTAATACTTAACTATGCCGCCAAATAATTGTGGAGTGCATCCAAGAATTAGTGAAAATTCGAATTTCTATTCGTTCAAGGTAAGGGACAATAACTTTACAGAAGATAATTTGTACGTTTCCATTGCTAAATTTTTAATGTACTATGTTGTGGCATTAATATATATAGAATGCAATTGGGGCGGTGGATGGTACGCATATTCCGGTTATTGTAGAAAGGCACAAACAATCACGATTTCGGTGTCGCAAAGGATTTGCATCGCAAAATATGATGGCTGTTGTTTCCTTTGATCATAATTTTTTTTTTTATATGCACCGGTTGGGAAGGATCTGCCGCTGATATGCGGGTACTCAGATGGGCCTGTGAAAGTGGAGGTTTTACAGTTCCTAAAGGTATAATTTAAAGAGAATTTTTTTAAAAAATTTTCTTCATTATTATTGGTTTAATTTAGTTTTTAAAAGTTGTATACACTTCTGTTATATCTACAGAAAAATATTATCTGGTCGATTCCGGATACGCGAATACCGATAGATTTCTAGCGCCGTATAGAGGCGAGCGTTACCATCTGAGTCAATTCGATAGTAACACATGTGGTCGTATACATCGTTCTCCGCGAGACTTGTATAATCATCGGCACGCCCAATTAAGAAATGTGGTAGAGAAGACATTTAGAATTTTAAAGAAGCGATTCAAGATATTAAATATTGCTACACCGTTTCCTTATAGAGTGCAGTGTCATATTGTTATGGCATGTTGTGTGATTCACAATTTTATTCGACGGCAACAAGGAAATGATAGATATTTTAACGAAGCGCTAGACCCAGAGCCTGCAGAGGATGAAGTGGAAGTGACGACTACAAATTCTAGTACATCAGAGTCACGGCGGGGAGACGACATTCGCACACATATTACCGAGCAGTTGTGGAATAATAGAAATTAGATAAATTATTGGAAATGACTATAAGTTTGTAAAAGTTAGAATTAATGTTGTAATATTATGTTAGTCAGCTTGTTATATAGTTTTTTTTGTTTATATGTAATGTTAATTGGACTGTTAATTAAAAACTCGTGTTCCCCGTGTATGATGTAATTTGAATTATTATTGTGACGTGATATTTTGTTTTCTACGTTAGTATAGTTGTGAGATCGTTATTATTTGATAATAATTTAAATCGCCAAACCATGCATTATTTTATAATATTCTTTAATTAAGTCTGGTCTAAATTTTGACTTATAATTTATGCTAATTGAAATTCGCTATTTGATTATGTTATTGTCTGATAGTTATTTTAAATATTTTTTGTGCAACTATTTAATTTAAGAATGTATTGAGCAACTGATTTTTAGAAATAAAATTATAAAATTTTAGTATGTAATGTTTATTTATTTAATATTATTATTGAATTTTTAAAATTTTATTTTTGCAGAATGATAATATTTTAATTATTGGATAATATTAATAATAATTTTGAATAAAAAAAATTAACACTAATTTTATATAGCATCTAATTTATTAAATAATATATATTAAAATTGTTATATTTAAATAGTTATAATACATTATTTAATTATCAATTTTAATACTTAACTAAAAGCAAGGGTATTTTCGTCATTTAACACAAAAGTTAACTCTCTATTCCTCTTATTCTTCAATCACTACCAAACACTATTTTTCTTATACCTGGTACTAACCTAATACCCAACCAAACACAAATTCACATTAGTTCCAGCTTGTTAATTATTTAATTATTAGATAATTAATTAATTAATTAATTTATTAAATTATTTGTATTTAATTAAATTATTTATTTAAAATAAAATTATTGTTAATTATTTTATTAATTAATATTTAGAATTATCTATCTAAAATTAAATAAATAAATTAAATTATTATTTTTATATTAATTAATTAGATAAAATATTATTATTTTAAAATTATAATTACTCTTTTTACTATTTTAATCTAAGTATTTAAATATTATATATATTTTTTTATTTTTAAAAATAATTTAATTTTTATTTAAATATAAAATTACTTTTATTTCTGTTTGTTTTTAAAAATTTATATCTGTGACTGAACCAAACTCAGCTATATGTATCAACTATTCTTAATTTAAGAGTCGCTCGTGTTCGGGTTCGGCTGACTGAGAGCTCTAGTTCTCCTTTTCTCCTCCGGCTCTTCTTCTTCTTCGCCGCCACCGCGTTCATCAAAGAGTAATTAACGTGGCGGTTATGATGATGATGAGAAGGAGCCAATGGCGGCTGGTTCGGGCGTGCTCCCGAACCCTAACCCTAGCCCCATCTCGCCCCATCTCCTCCTCCTCCTCCTCCTCCTCCTCCTCCGGCGAAGCGGCGGTGAAGAAGGTGACGAGGTCGAACTTCGCGGAGGCGCTTGAAGGCCTCCGGGCGCTGGTGCGGGAGGCGGACTTCGTGGCGGTGGATCTGGAGATGACGGGCGTGACGAGCGCGCCCTGGAGGGACGCCTTCGAGTTCGACCGCCCCGACGTCCGCTACCTCAAGCTCAGGGACTCCGCCCGCTGCTTCGCCGTCGTCCAGTTCGGCGTCTGCCCCTTTCGCTGGGACGCCGCCAGCTCCTCCTTCCGCGCCCACCCGTCGGTCCCTTTCCTTTCTGCTCTAAACCCTAAACCCTAATCGTCTGTAAATATCAGCTTTTGCACTTTATCTTCCTATTTTTGAAATTCTCTACTTTGCCCTCTTAAATTTTAATTTAAAGTTTCAGCACTTAATCCAGTATCAATATTGTTCCATCACTATTTATTTTGTACATAAATTCTACGGTACAGCCGAATAATTATAGATATATCTAAATAAATCAATTTTTTTTTATTTTTCGTGAAATTAGGTAATTTTACAAAAAAAAAATTTCTACTGTTTTTTTTCTACAACTATCCAATGAATGTTCAGAATGATGACGAAATAGTAATAGTATGCAGTTAAGTACTACATTTTAAATTTTTAGAAGGCAAAATAATTTTTTTTAAAAAATAGAGAACTAAGTGCGACAGTGGGTATTTATAGAAGGGGCTTTTGCATTTATTTTTTTTGTAAAATTTACTAAGCCCTTCTATCTTTTATATGTATACATGTCTTATTGTTGCAGCTCCTTGTGAGGGTAGGATTTTTTACCTTTGATTTTTGGAGCCAATTTTGACGATTTGCTCCAATAAAGATCTTATTTTGATGTGAGAACTTTGCTTTATCACTTAGGAGTAAACAAAAAATAGGATTCCCCAACCATTCCCCATAAAAAAAATAATATGATCTTTAAATGCACCTTCCACTTGCAAATAACCAAACAAAACATTTATAGTTGTGGCTTTCTCAACTACATACTACCAAACGAGCAAAATGCAAATGTAACTGCAACATTTCTAGCTACATGCATCTCTGGCTATGGTGTATTTATTACTATGTTCAGCCAAATGGAGCGGCAAAATCTCTTTTTTTCTTTTTTTCTTTTTTAATTGAAGGTACCTCCCTGTATTGTCCTAAAGTTCCTCTATGGACTCACTAAGTAGCAGTGACCTTTCCTAAAACCAGCTTCTTTTAAGGTTTTTGATTATCTCTCCACCTTCCTTAATGCTTCGACTAGAATGGTAGTTGATCCATTTCCTATATAATTAGTGGGTTTTCAAATTTTACACAAGTATTTGATTTTGAGATGTATTTAGTATTTAAAGCAGTCCTGTCAAAAGGATAAGGTAGCAGGTGCAAATTAGCTATAGCACTATTTTTTTTTTTTTTTTTTTTTTTTCTTGTTTTGAATTTGTTTTGTACTATGGTAAATTGAGATCGTGAATTTAATGCCTGGAATGAACAATTTTTTTTTTCTGCAGTCACAATTTTTATATATTTCCGCGAAAAGAGCTCCCAATTTTTGGGCCGTCTTATGAGTTTCTCTGCCAGACAACTTCGATCGATTTCCTAGCGAAGTACCAATTTGATTTCAATACGTGCATAAACGAAGGTGATTCCTCAAATTAAAATTGTTTTGTTTCTTGTTCCTGTTTTATGTTGCTTCATGTCCTCGTCGTCTTTTCTTCTTGCATGCTATAGTTCAAACTAGTATATCAGGATTCTCCTTTTGTTGCTTTCTATCAAGTAATTAAGGGAAGGATTATGCCAATGTTACCGTTAAAAGATTCAATCGATTAGCAGTGTTTTAAATAGCGGCTGCTTCGCCTGCCATAGCGGCCGCTATAGTGGAGTTACTATGCTACTGCTACGCTATAACATTTAAAGCGGGATTTAGCGGAGTGTTTTCATAGTGGCCGTTTTAGCAGCATTGGGCCCACTAAAGTGGACGCTATAAAGCGGGGTATAAGCAGGCATTATGGGCCCAAAAGTTTGGACATTGTAAATGGATTAAAATGTCTTATTGGGATGGGTTTTGAAGTTAAATAAAATAATCAAAACCCTATAAATGAATTATAGATTTTCTAACTTTTTGGCCTTGTTTGGATGGTGGAATTAGTTATTTTTGAATAACTTATTTGGAATGAAGCTTTTTTTGTGTGATTGGATGCGAAAAGTTAATTTTTGCTCCTTGAAAGGTTTTGTCATCCATAATTTGGTAGGATAATATATTTCACCTACAAGGTGATTTATCTTATTCCAAAAAATTGACTAGAAAGTGAAATATGTTATTCCATCCTAGACGTCTTAACGCATTTCTCATATACCAAATACTATAGCTTCTTGAGTAAATCAAAAGTATATCCAGAAAAAGATATTCATGCATCCAAATAGGATCTTTGTCTATTTGGTTTGCTATGCCATAATATTTTGAAGTTAGTCTCACACATAATGACACTAAACATGTATAGGCTAGAAGAAAATAACGGTTAGTTGTATTTCTTCAAAATTATATGTATTTCCTATAAGAAATTTAGGCATACTAAGTAGTTTTTTATGAAACCCACTATGGGTTCGCAGGAGCCGCTATGGTGAGACCCTTCAAACGCTATGTACCTGCTATCGGTTATTTACAACCTTATCGATTAGAGTACCTAGTTCGAGTTGTAATAGGGCTATGCACTGCATCAATACATAGAAGTCTATTATGCATATCTAAGATACATAGGATGCTTAAATTACCATCTATTTACAGCATTTGGGTAATCTCAGGAATATCTTATTTATCCAGAGCACAAGAGATAGAAGTGCTTCGAAAATTACGGCTGCCATATGAGGACGGTTCAGCAGCACCGTCACATACTTCTGAAGAGCTTGGAGATATACCAATGGTGAGCACTACTGACCTCCTTTTCACTGAAAGAATGAAAAACAGATTTATTGAGTGGCGAGATGGGATACTCAGAAGTCCACTCAAGGATCCTTCTGAAGAGAGTCTGAAATTCAGCACAGTGCAATTTCAGACAATTTTCTTTAAGATGCGGCCAGCTATCATGCTTAATGGATTCAGCTCACATCAACTGAAGTTGATTCAACTGGTAATTTATTTTTCAGTTTTTTATTTTACTGAATGCCAATTATGGTCTTTTGGGTATCGTTTGGTGACGGAATAACCAGAACTAGCTATTCTGGAGATAGGTATAAAGTACGGAATAAGAGCGAAAAAGCGTTTGGTTCGGTTCCAGGGATAAGAGATTTTGTGTTTGGTATGAGAATGAGGAATAAGAAGAATAAAGAGGTTGTGATGATGAGAGTGTATTGGGAAGGAAAAGAGAGAGAGGAGAGAGAGGGATTTGTGATGATGAGAGTGTATTGGGAAGAAAAAAAGAGAAAGGAGAGAGAGGAATTTGTGATGATGAGAGTGTATTGGAAAAAGAGAAAGGAGGGGAGGAGGGATAGTTTAATAAAAAAAAAAAAATTATAAAATAATAGATAAGAACTGTTGTTCCAGCTTATTCTGCTTGTACTAGAATTACTGTACCGAATAATTCTTGGTGCGTTTGGTAGAATAAGGGGGATAAACCTCTTATTCCCGGTTCTAGCCCCGAAACAAACGATACCTTGAAGTACAACATGAAGACTTTTTTTGGATTTAGACTGCATCTGCAGTTTGTCGCCCGTTAATCTTGCTTCCAACTACATATAAATTTTCTTGTTTTTCATTGATTTCAGCGCTTTTTGATGTAACTTTTTACTTGTTTTCTGTTTTTATCCTGTTAGAAATGAACTTATCTGCTTGTTTTCCTTGACCTAAGATGTTTGTCTTTTATGCTGGAACTATTCTTAAGGTCTGGTTCAGGATGTTTGGCTTGTATTTATACCTGATTCCATATGGTTTAAGGGATTTGTATGTCTTCTGATAGTCTTACTACTTCAAAAGCCTAAGTTTGTATTACAACAAATTCTTTTTCTTAATGGTTCTAACAGGATTAATGAACTCCATTTAGACAATTTATTTCTGTTTCTGTAATAAACGCTCTGCTACATAATGCTTGCAGATTCTGAGAAAACACTTCAAGGATCTTTTATATGTTCGTACAGTCGGTGAGGACGGTACATGGCAAAAGAGAGTAGTTTATACGGACTCTGAGGAGGATAAAGCCTCTTTGTTGGTAAGAGGAATATAAGAAATTCACTATAAATGTGCACAAATTTGTTTTCAGCTTTGTTCCCATCTTTATATGGTTCTAAGTGGCTCAAGATTGAGTTTTTTTTTTTTTTTTATTTATTTAAATTAAAAGGTAATTCTTTTTTTTTAAATGATTATTATCATCTTTAGAAAATAATATTTATATAGTAGATCCTTTCCCCTGGCGCTACTCATTGGAGAACTGACCCATATATGTGGCTGAAAAATCTGTTATGGGAAAAAAAGGCATTTAAAACACTTTACGAATATCATTACCAGAAGTTCAGTTTTTAACTTGACCAAAATTGTGATGAATTGTGGATTATGGTTCCATATTACGCCCTTACTGTGATAGAGGAGAGCGTGTCCGTTAGTATTCTTTTGTGGCCTAGCTGTTTGACTCATATAAAGGAGTAATGAGTACCTAGTTGTTAACAAGTCACGTGGCTAATCTCATCTCTTTTTTTTTGTGTTTCAGAAAGAGGTCCAGGAAGATGCAAGGAGGAGCACTCTCTCGAGGGTCAGGTCTGCTGTGGGATTTCGCCATGTTATAGATCTGCTTGCTGCAGAACAGAAATTAATTGTTGGTCACAATTGCCTTTTAGGTACATGTACTGTCATATTAAAAATATCTGTGCATGTCTCAACAGCGCCTTCCTACAATGATTCTTTCTCATGAAACAGATATTGCTCACATATACAACAAATTCATTGGCCCTCTTCCGTCATCAATGGTGGAGTTTGTTTTAGCTGTTCATGAAATTTTTCCATATGTTGTGGACACCAAGCATCTTTTGAATTCAAGTCATGCCATTCAATATTTCATGAAGAAGAGGAGCAAATCGCTTTCCTCTGCTTTTTCTTTGTTGTGCCCGACAGTCTCCTCTCCATCCAAGAATTTGGGCACAAGTTCGCATGTGAAAGTTGAAGTTGAATCAGATGAAGCAGGGTATTGAGTTTATCCTATATAGCATAAATACCTTTCCTTGTGAGGTGTTGCACTAACATTTTGTTGCACTTGCATTTTTCGCTCCTACCCCGTCATTCTTAATGATTGCACAAATTTTGAAAAACAACTTAATTTCTTCCGTTCCCTTTTTATACTACTGAAGTTGAATTACTTGCTTGAAACACAGAATTAGCCTTGCAGATTGGGATGCCTTTTTGGTGTTACAGAATGCTCCATATCTGAGGTCAATAAAATCAATTGGCTTTGAGTAACATAAAATGTAACTAGTAGAGATGCTTATATAGAGCAACTAGTAACATGAATCTGGCAAGGAAAACTTATTCTTTTGCCTGTTCAGTGCATTGAGCTTGCTGGCTTTTCTTCGATAAGGAGCATTCTCATTTGACTGAAATTCTCTGAATCTGTGGATATAGCAATCAATTGATTAATGTTACTCCGTCTGATGAGAAGTTCTTTACCTGCAGATCATCTTGCTTCTATTCGGGCGCTAAGCATGAAGCAGGATACGATGCCTTTATGACGGGATGCGTCTTTGCTCAGATATCCAGTTATTTGGGTGTGAATTTTGAGCTCCTTTCACCATCAGCCAATCTTACAAACAATGATAAGCTTGCACCGTACATCAATCTTTTGTATCCCGCATGGAACAGCGGAACAGTGATCAATCTTAGTACTGGCACGGAGAAACCAGAGCCAGGTTATAAGCGTAAATACCCTCCTGTTGTGTTCTCAAAAGTCATCCTTGTTTGGGGATTTCTGTCGAAGTTGAAGCCAAAGGACTTGAAGGAGTGCATATGCAAAGTGTTTGGTCCGGATTCTGTTACTTCAATCTTTTTCATCGACTCAACCGCCGTCCTCATTCAGTTCAGCAAAAAGGAATTTGTGAATGATTTTTTTATTTTAAAGGATACTTTGGAGAGAAAAGATGATGCCATATCAGTTTTGCACCCTCTTTCAGTGCTATTGCAAGGTGGGAATACACAGGCTGGGAATTACGATACTTACAGGGACATTTGTGCAGCTTCGGCATCAAAATTTTTGTTTGCAGATCAGGCAGAAGCCGTCGGCATAACCTGCAAAACAAAACTAGACTTTGGTATTAGAGATTCTGCTGGGAGCAGTGAGACTACTGAAATGGAAACCATTTCGCCATATGTTAATCGGGTTATAGGACCAAAACATGATTCTAAGAAGCAATCCGACCGCTCAGTTTCATGCGAGGATATCTTAGACTCTTTGTATACTTCGAAATCATTATTAGGGAAATGCTTGAGAAGCGCATAACCCAGGATACTCTTACAAGGATGTGGGACCCTGGTGATGTCGAAAGGCAACTATTTATACAAAACTTTGAGATGGTTATCTCAGATAGATGGAGATGATTTATGCCACATTTGTCGGAATGATGCCCATCGCATTTAGACTCAGAGAGAAAGCACCATTATATTTGCCGAAGAGGTTATTTATTCAACTATTACTTTCAAAGTTGGTAGGATTTTCCTGTTTTGAGCATATGATCGTCGACCCGTCCGGAACCGTGGCTTGGATGTTACTTTTGGTGATTGCATTACACTTTAAACCAAGTTTTTAGTTCTGTTAACAGGAAACACTGATTAGGACTTAGGCATTAAAGATGTGAAGCTGCTGAATATGATATATTTTACGAGCAGGCCGCATTTATTATCTTTGATCTGGCAACTCAAAGTGAGATGCTCAACACAGGCCAAGAGAAGCAGATGGGAGTACTGGAGCGGACAAACCAGTGAGATATAATACTTGTCTCAGAGCCCAAATTTTAGTTCCACAATCAGCTAATTTGTTAATGTTCTGGTTCTTAAATAAACAATATCTTTGCGAGGGTAATGCATGCTCCAATTCTCTCTCTTGTTTTTATATATATTTATTTAGCCATGGCAAGAAAACGTTTGGTCCCGTTGTTATTTCTTAGAGTTCATTTTATTTTATTTTATTTTATTTTATTTTATTTTTTATTTTTTTTTATTTTATTTTTTTTTTTTCTGAGCGAGGCTTTGATCTTTTTGAGAGGGTCTGGGCCCAGATCGATGTTAGGTGCTGATTCGTTGCACTGCAGTTGCAATCGTATACAGATTCAAATTTTAAATTTTGCGTTTGGTTTGATCCAGTTAAGTTTAACACTTCACTTCAGCTGTTGCAGGTAATTACATCTGCACAAACAATTGGTCCTTATACTGTTTTCAACTTTAGAGATGGGATCACCCACTAATTGAGAATAAATAAATTATATATATGTATATAATACATTAAAATTTTATGATATTTTATTTCCATTGTCTTCAAAGATTCTAAAACAATTCTAACAACTCCGATAATTAAATCAAATGCTTCAAAATTGATTGTGATTAGGAACAATTTGGTCCAGACCATCTCAAAAGAATCAGAAGTTTTTTATTTTTATTTATTTATTTATTTATACTTACAAGAGAGAGAAAATTGAGTTATAGATAGGTATTAGAATTTTTTTTTATAAATAATTTTATAAAATTTTATAATTATAAGAATAGCTCTGCGATTTTTTTTTTTTTCTTTTTATAAAAAGTCTTAAGCGAAATACCGTGACCCATTCACTGCATTCATCGTTTTTAATCATTTTATCTACCGAAGTCCTTCTCCTGCTCTTTCTTCTTTTATTTCGGCACGTAAACAAATATTTTATGAATTTTATATTTGTTAATATTTATTGTTATAAGGGAAATGATACTTGTACATCCAAAACGGGGTGTATATCACACACCCCACCCATCCAATGGGTGGGGTGTGATGATGGGTCAATCGATGTGACCCGTAAAAAATATCGCCACCATTAAAATGGTGGAGGTGTATGATATACACCCCTTCGGGGTGTACATGTAGCATTGCTCTTGTTATAATCGATATATTTATGATCAAATATTGTATTTAAAATATATAAATTTTTTTTAATGTATTGATAATTTTTTAAACTTCTTCTTTTTCCTCTTCTTCCCCACGTAGATATTGTGATTAATATATTTCTTGTCGTGAATTTTATGAATTTTATATTTGTTGATATTTATTATTATAATCGATATATTTGTTGTCAAATATTGTATTTAAAATGTATAAATTTTTTTTTAATGTATGGGTAATTTTTACAATACATTATTTAGAAAGTCTATTTTTACAAAAAAAAAAAAAAAATATTAGAGCGGTTAGTTTTATAAATAACTCGAGGTATTATTTTATAAAGCAATATTATCCTGATATATATTCATATTCCACCAATTTAAGAATGAGGTCTATCCTCACTTCGAAGTTACAAGTGAATAAATTGATTGAGGTCTGCCTAACTCCGAAGTTATAAGTGAAATTTATCTCACGCCATGAATTGAATATAACATGTACATCATTTTTTTAGTGTATCACTAGTATTTTTCTATTTTATATTATTATTAAATTTATGTGATAATTAAATGCGCGCTTAAGAGATGTCCAATCCAAATTATACGAAAGTGTTGTTTCTTGTCCTCGCCTTCAAGTTTGGTACCACCGCTATTCCAAAAACCTTGTAAACCCTCGCTCCCTCTCCCTCTCCCTCTCTCTCTCCCTCTCCCTCTCCTTCTCCTTCTGTCGCCGCAGCAATGGAGGACGACGATCCCCAAACCCTAACCCCTCCCCCTCCACCCATCGCCCCTCTCCCTATCCCTCCCCCAATCGCCGCCATCCCCCCTCCTCCCGCCGCAGCCGCCGCCCTCCTCCGCTCCCGCGCCGGCGGCGGCGTCGGCGGCGTCGGCGGGGGCTCCGACTCCGACCGCGAGGGCTCCGTCCCCCGCGGCGGCGGCGGTGGCGCCGACGAGTACGAGGTCTCGGAGGAGAGCCGCCTCGCCCGGGAGCGGCAGGAGAAGGCCGTGCAGGAGCTCCTCATGAAGCGCCGCGCCTACGCCATGGCCGTGCCCACCAACGACTCCGCCGTGCGCGCCCGACTCCGCCGCCTCGGCGAGCCCGTCACCATCTTCGGCGAGCGCGAGATGGAGCGCCGCGACCGCCTCCGCTCCCTCATGGTGCGCCTCGAGGCCGAGGGCCAGGTCGACCGCCTCCTCAAGGCCCACGACGACGACCAGGCCACCTCCGCCTCCGCCGCCGCCGCCGCCGCCGCCCAGGAGGAGGACGCCGAGGCCGCGCAGATCCAGTACCCGTTCTACACCGAGGGCCCGCGGGAGCTCCTCGAGGCACGGCTCGATATCGCGAGGTACTCGCTCCCCCTCGCGAAGGCGAGGATTGCGCGGGCGAGGAGGAGAAGGGACGATCCCGACGAGGATGCGGAGGCGGAGGCCGAGCTAGTAGTTAAGCAGGCCGGCGGATTTGTTCTTGAATGTAGTGAAATCGGGGATGACCGGCCGCTCTCCGGTTGCTCGTTCTCGCATGACGGATCGCTGCTAGCCACAAGGTATACTTCCTTTGCTCCTCATTCTCTCTTGATTGCAAGACTAAATTACCTTATTATTTGTTTAGGTAGGCATATCTTTAAATTGTAACCCAACTAAGTGATTCTACTCTAGTTAGATAATTATGCCAAAAATTTGTAATGCTTCCACCTTCGACAAGCCTAAGCTTTAGGAAAGGGTATTCTAGCACATGAAACACCCCAATTTGAGGTCTGGGGAGGGCAAGACATATAGAGCCTTAGTGCTCTTACTAGAGACCAGATATGCTGTTAAACGACTAAAGCCTTGGCTCAACTCTTCCATATTGTGCGGTGCATTAATGTGTGTCCGCTGGATTTTTAGTTGCTCTTGAGTTTAGAATTTGCTGTTTGATTAGCAGATTACAAGTATGGTATATTGCGGCTCCTGCTGGCTATTTCATTTTTTTCAGCCCAGTCATGCACCATCCAGTTTGGGGCTATGGTCTACCTAGCACACTGCTCCGTATCCTGCTTGTCCCGTCATTGGTAGCCTAGGGTATTTATAAAGGGAACTACTTGTCACACACTAGCTGACAAACATATGAGTTTAATCTCTTTGAAGTTTTTTCAAGTTCTTTGTCTAGTTGTGTGTCTTTTGTGCCGCCTAGACTTTTGTTTTGTAACTATAGGTGGAAACGAGCCAAGCTCGAGCAAACTTATCTTAGCTCAAGCTTGGGTTGAAATTAATTTCGAGCCTAAATTTAGGCTCAAGCTTGGCTTGAAATTAATTTGAGCCGAGATCGAGCGAGCCTAATTTTGAGTCGAGCGAATTCGAGCCTTAAACAAGCAGCTTGAAATTCCTAACATCGTGCAACCCATGGTTTAATTTTCTTAGAGGATTGTGTACAACTTGACACAAAAACATGTTTGATAGTTCAACATACAAAATAAATATATGAAATACGATAGTATATTACTAAGAAGAGCAATTTATGTGTTGATATATCTAACCATGTAATGAATGCCCGCTTCTATTTGTGGGCCGGCTTAATTATGTGAGGACAATCCAAAGGCCTAAAATACATATTATATATAATTATATATACAATTAAAATATATATTATATATAATTATGTATATTCTTATAAATGTTTTTAATATATATATATATATATATAGTAGAGCTTATATACTTTTAAAAGCACAAGCCCAACTATGCTTGCGAATCTTTTACCATTATTGGATTTGTATTGAGATTCGTGCTATTGTACTTTCTCTTTCTCTCTCTTTAGTTGACTTTACAATAGCACAAATCTCAATACAAATCCAATAGTAAAAAATTCACAAGCATAGTTGAGTTTGTGCTTTTAAAAGTATATAAGCTCTACTATATATATATATATATATATATATATAGTCCTGCTACTATACTCTTATGAGTACAATCGACTTCGTACTCATAAGTTATTTTCGATGATAGAGTTTTCGAATCGACGATCCATACCATTAAACTTGATTTAGAGCATTTGAAACTTCTAGAAACTAAATTTCATAATTTTTCAACTTCATTTACCTTACGATAGTAGGATCTCAAAATTGACAATTTTTAACAGCTGGTATAGGATGCTTGTTAGTTTAATGGTGTAAAAAAATTGAAATAGGTTGAATTTTTGATAGAAAATATTATTCACTATTTAGATAGAGATCTATAACTCCGATCTTAAATTGAAGAATCCAATCCTCTACTATTAGGAGGCCGTTTGATTTTGACCGTTCATTTTATACTCACTTGATGGACTTTATTATAATTTCGAAAAATTACAAAATTTAGTTTCTAGAAGTTTAAAACGCTCTAGATCATATTTAACGGTATGGATCGTCGATTTGGAAGCTCCATTATCAAAAAATACTTATGAGTACGAAGGGGTCTATACTAATAAGAGTATAGTAGCCCTACTATATATATATATATATATATATATATATATATATAGCAATCTTAGTAATACTCAAGTTCAGCTTGAAATTAATTTCAAGCTTTTTTTTTTGTGTTCAAGCTCGGCTCATTTAATTACGAGCCGAGCTCAAGCAAACCGAATACCTAGCCGAACATGAGCCGACTCACTTGTTATCCAGCCCTATTTGTAACTAGGGAAATATGATGCACGCTCTTTACTCTATTGGATGAACAAGTTGAAGAAAGGTCAACTCAATCATTTCTAGATTAGCCTAGTGGAGGGATTTTTGAAAACTGTAGCAGAGTTTTTTTGTTCTGCAGCTCATTTTCTCACTGCCATAGTGAAAAAGCATAACTTTTTCTGTAGGGGTTTGTAAACAGGGATTTTTTGTAGTAGAATTGTTATTTAGTACTGATAGTTCTTTTACAAAATAATACAAAAAGAAAATTGTGGCATTTTGAATTTCTCTTTGCTTTGTAGTTTTGGCAGCGGAGACTATTTAAGATTTTCAAGAGCAGGGAATTTGTATCAAGTTTTCTACTGCACTTAGCAAAACATATAAATTAAAGCAAAGGGAAGATATAGTAGGAAGAAAAGAGAGCACAACAGTGGAGGAACTGGAAAGGAAGAAAGAGGAGAGAGGAATTCCACCGTGGACATTTGAGTCAGAACTACTTTCTTGTTGTATATAGCCTCTTCGCTAGCTGACAAACATTTAGCATGTATTCACAACCGTGCTTTTCTTCTTACCAAGTAGGATTCCTTCTAGTAGGAACTAATCCATTCCACCACATAAGACTCTTTAGTAGAAATTTTAGCTACACCTTACTCTTTTACTCGAGCTCAGTCGACTAAACAAGTTAATTAGGACTTTCGTTCAATTTCAGCTCTTCTTGGTCATAATGGACTAATCTACTTCAACCAAGGAATTAAGTGCCGCGGCGGCACGGGCGGCACGTACCGTGCCCCTCAAAGAGGGGCACGGTACGGGGGGGGTCTCGCACCCCCCCAGTCTCGAGCGATACCCAAGGGTATCGCTCGAGACAGAGTGATACCCTGTTGGGTATCGCGTGCCGTGCCGAGCGGCACGACAGTTTTCATTCTTTTTTTTTTTTTTTTTTTTTTTTCTTTTTTTTTAATTACATGCCTAGAATATTTTTTTTTGTTATTTTTAAAAAAAATCACATATTGTACGGTACATATTTTTTGTTTTTTTTGTTTTATCTTTAAGAGATTTAGATTATTTTACTAACTAATTTAGGTTGTTAGTAAATGTGAATATCTTTAAGAGATTTAGATTATTATTATTTACTAACTAATATAAAAAGTAAAGAGATAAGATAGAATGAGAATGTGGTTATAAATCAAATTTTTAAAAGATTTAAGTTGTTATTATTTACTAACTAATAGCAATCGAAATCTTTTAAAGATTTAGGTTTTATGATTAAAAATATTTTTTATCTCTTTTCCTTTTTATATTAGTTAACGAATAATAACAATCTAAATATTTTAAAAATCTAATCGGTACCCACATTCTCATTTTATCTTATCTTTCTACAATAACAACCTAAATCTTTTAAAAATCTGATTTGTACCCACATTCCCATTTTATTTACGTATCACTCTCTAATTTTGTTTGAAATTAACTTAATCATGAAAATTAATTTACGTATCGCTCTGTAATTTTGTTTGAAATGAACTTAATCATGAAAATTATAGCTAAAGGCGATCCACCGTCTTTAGAAGGCGGTGACCCTTCTGTATGTGGCGCTGATATGGCAAAAATAGGGTTAGTTTTACAAATAAAATTTTGATAAGATTATTTCGCAAATTATAAAATTTTAGAGGGTTATTTTGAAAAAAAACTCCATTGTACTTTATATATATAAAAAAATATCAATATGTTAATTGGTGAGTATAGTAAGCTATATATATCCAATATTCATAATTTTTTGACTAAACATTTCAAAACAATATTATAAGAGCTTATTGGGAACAAAAAAAACAAAAAAAAAACGTGCCAGAGCGTGCCACTGGGAGGCCATGCGTATTCATCGGCACGCAAGCGTGCCGGTACCGTACCGTGCCAGGCGGCGAGCGGCACGCCCCCGTGCCACGGCACTTCGAACCTTGACTTCAACCCAAACCAATTAACTTATCCTAATATAGAACACCCAAATTACCTAGTTGAGAATCCACTTTGAACCTAATTTTCTGATCCAAACCTCTAATTAGCTTGACTTAATTGACAAGCTAGATTCATTCAATAACTAATATAGCTAAATTCTGCATAGACAAGAGCCTAATTTGACTACATTAACCCTAGCCGAACATGATTATTCCTCCGAAACAAAAAAACAGAAAGGGCACATGGCATCCTTCTTAGACAAGAATCCTTGATTATCAAAGTCCATGATCCTCTTAGAAAAAGAAATTGCACATGGCATCCTTGTATAAAACATCAGAGCATGATGCTTCCAACATTATTCACCAAGTGGCCGCAAGAGATTCCAATTAGGGCTTTTATGGAGAGGTACTCTCAATTTCATTTCGATCAAATGATCTGTAGCAACCAATACATCTCGTGGTAACAAAAATGTATTGTTCTGAGGTATATCAAGATTCAGTCTCTGGTTCATATTTCGTCGACCGATCCTTCCTAATTCACGTCTTTGTTGTTCTCAAGGTTGTGGAGCTCTATTTGGCTTCTTTTGACAAAATTTTAGATTAGCTGATTCTTTTTCAAATTTTGAGCTACCCCACTCTTCTATTTTCTGGGATATGACTGCAAACACATTTCACCCAGAAGGATAAACTGGCAATGTGTTTTGACGGACTCTTAGGCCCCGTTTGATTCGAGGATAAATTTAAAAGGTATAATTTTTTTTATACCTGGGATAGGTATAAGTTCAGAAATAAGCAGAAAAATGATCAATTTTACGTTTGGATGAAAATTAGGTTGTTCTTGGGAATAAGAAAAATAGCACTTGGATAGTTAGATTGGAATAGTGATAATAAGAGTAATTATAATTTTAAAATAATAATATTTTATCTAATTAATTAATATAAAATATTAATTAAATAATAATTAATATTTGTATAATTTAAAGTTTACATTTTAGCATTTAAATAATACTGTTTATTTTTTTAAATTTATTAAAAATTAAAGTTAAAATTTAAAAATTTGTATAAATTTTAAATTTTTAAAATTAATAAATTTTAAATTTTTATAAATTTATTAAAAATTAAAGTTAAAAATTTAAAAAGTTATAAAATTTAAAATTTCTCTAAATTTAAAAATTTAAAAATTTAAATTTTAATTGTCTCAAAAAATGTATAAAAGAGGATGCAAAAATTTTAATTTTTAAATTTTTATAAATTTAAAAAATTTCTATGAAAAATTTAAAAATTAAAAATTTTATATATAAAAAATTTGTATTAATTTTAAAATTTTAAAATTTTTAGATTTATTAAAAATTAAAGTTAAAAATTTTAAAATTTATAAAATAAAAAAATTTAAATTCAAAATTTTATAAATTTTAAAATTTTAAAATTTTAAAAATTTTAAAATTCTAAAAATTTTAAAATTTTAATTTAAATTAAAAAAAATAAGAAAAGGATGGGAACAAAGTTGTTTCCGGATGGAAACAATCTTATTCCCATCCATAGGGAGAATTGTTATCCCCCCTTCTTAACGGGCTATTTCAGAATAGCCCGAGGGATAATAATTCCTCCTAATTTTTTTTTATGTTTGGTCTCCTTTATCCCCCAACCAAACAGTGTTAGGATATTCACTATGCTCATGTAATCTCACTCATATTCAGCATGCCCATTCAGCTAAACTAAACCCAAACATGGACTCGATGATTCATATCATGTTTGTCACTCTATCCAACTGAATCATCGTTATATCATTGTCTCTGAGAACTTTCATATTTGCATTCTGTTAAGTTTGTTTTTGTGTAGCTGCTTTTCAACTGGAATTTCCTTAGTACAAGACCCACTAATGTAAGAATGTAACAAAGTAAATCTAATAACTTAACAAAGACAATTAATTGTTAATTTCACTTTTCTTTATGGATTTCTGAAACTGCATAATGCCTTGTCTTTTCTGCCTACTTTACTGTGAGATCTTACTTATCCTTTTCATCCACACAAACCACAATTGTTTGGTTTTTATTTATCCTTGGTAGGACTCTCTATGTGAAATAGCATTTTAGAAACCATTCCATTTTATATGGTTTATTGCTTATACATTTCTCCATCAAAGATAATTATTCTTTTTTCTTCTTTTTTTCACCTAGTGCTTGGAGTGGCGTTACTAAAATATGGAGCATGCCACAAGTAACCAAAGTTGCAATCCTAAAGGGGCACACAGAACGTGCAACCGATGTGGCATTCTCTCCAGTGGATAACTGTTTAGCAACTGCATCAGCAGATAGAACTGCAAAATTGTGGAACACCGAAGGCTCTCTTTTAAGATCGTTCGATGGCCATCTGGATCGGCTGGCACGCATAGCATTCCATCCATCTGGGAAGTATTTAGGAACAGCTAGCTTTGACAAGACATGGAGGTTGTGGGACATTAATACTGGAAAAGAGTTGCTTCTTCAAGAGGGGCACAGTAGAAGTGTCTATGGGATTGCTTTCCACCCTGATGGATCTTTAGCCGCAACGTGTGGTCTTGACGCTCTTGCCCGTGTGTGGGATTTGCGTTCTGGAAGAAGCATCCTTGCTTTTGAGGGGCATGTTAAACCTGTGAGTTGACTTGTATCGCCTTTATTCTTTTTGGGAAAAAGATTATACATAAACACTTCAACTATATCTAGTTTAGAAACAGGTCTCTGAACTTTCAGCATGAATGCAACTTCTCAACTAATTAGTTTTATTTAGAAAATTCCATCAGGTTAAAAAGCTGCAGAAACTGTTGACGGAGCGGTGCTTCATTTGAATAGCCTTACATATAGGGGGACCTTTTACCAAACTAGCGGCTGGAGTAGTGTCCTTCTGTTTTTTGCCTTTCTTCGACACACTTTTCTCAAGTCTGTTCAATTCATTTCCTAACAATTCTTTCTTGGAGCTTAATTTTATTAGTAAAATAATAGAATTTGTTATATGACTAAATTGTGCTTTTTGCAGGTCCTTGCAGTCAGCTTTTCTCCTAATGGCTATCACTTAGCTACAGGAAGTGAGGATGATTTTTGTCGAATATGGGAGTTGAGAAAACGAAAAAATATATATTCCATACCAGCACATAAAAACCTTATCTCGCAAGTGAAGTTCGAACCCCAGGAAGGTTACTTCCTGGCGACTTCTTCATATGATACTAAAGCAGCGGTGTGTTATCAGCTCAATGAAACCGAAAAATTTCTCTTATGTTATAATTCATACTATCTGATCTGTATGTTTTCATCTTTTATCAGCTCTGGTCTGCGAAAGATTTTAAACCAATCAAAGCATTAGCTGGGCATGAAGCCAAAGTTACAAGTATGGATATTAGCGGAGGTAATTTTATACTTTTTTACATAATTAATTTTGATGCATCCTCAAATAATTTACTCGTCAACAAAAGCTGGCCCACCATCCCCTTTGTTTTCCAAAAAATGTAAATGCTTTGGCGTCTTATATAATTTCTCAGCAACTGTTTGAGAAAATTCTAAAAAAAATGCTATTGAACTGTTTTCATTTGAATTTATCATGTTTCGGCGTAGATCTCTTGTCCCCAGAATTAACTGTTTCTGGAGTAAGAAGATTCTCATTTACTCCCATTAGTTGCTATCGCGTTTCAATTAAATATTTTGCATTTGTTGGTCTGGTGCAGATGGACAAAGTATCGCAACGGTTGGTCATGATCGCACCATAAAGATTTGGACCTGCAGAAGCAGCGATAGAGAGAAAGCGATGGATATCGACTAATGCGAAAACTGTTGTGCTCATCTGTTGTAGTCATCTCTTCTGTATGGTCGCGTCGATTTCTTTCTTTTTTCTCTTCATTGGTTGTTGACAATGGGGATCAGTTATCCTCATAGTGGCCTCTCTCTCTCTTTTTTTCTTTTTTTCTTTTTTTTTTTTTTAGCTCATCTGAAGCGTCTCGGCCATTTTCAATGACCATTGAGATTTCCTGTTATTATGTATTATTAATTAAAATGATTTTATTTGTTAGACTTTACATTCCGTTGTTGTATCATCCTACTCGGTATGTTATGATTGGTTTAGGGTTTTTTTTTTTTTTTTTTTTTTTTTTTTTTTTTTTTTTTTTTTTTTTTTTTTTTTTTTTTGCATTTAGCTCCTTAATTTTTTTTTTTTTTTTTTTTAATAATCCTATGAAATTTAAATTTATAAAAATAATTTTATATCTGCCAGACGTGCGTCAGGTGAGCGCCGGCAGGTTGGGCGGCCAGGCTGTACAGTTAGTTCACTATGTTTCTTTCATTCATAACTACTTGTGTGGTAAACTATATTTACACTAGACACGAAGATCCATTAGCCGTGTTTTGAACACGGAGAATGATTTCTCGTGTTTAAACATGATAAATGATTTACTGTATTTAGACACGATAAATTATTTACGGTGCTCCTCCCCTCTATAACCAACTTAAGAAAATACTTTTAAATATCAATATAGCTAAATTACAGAGAACTCTTCTATAATATATTGCTTTTTCACTTTGACCCCCTGTCTTTCAAAAGTTTATATTTTGCTCCTTCGTAATTACGAAATTATTTTTAGGGAGCAACGGGGTTAACAGAACATGCGAAATGACGATAATGCTTTTATCCCTGTGCTTCACAATGACGGCACGCCACTGATGCTCAGCTTCTCCACCCCCAGGCGGCGTAAGCACGCGTAGTCCACCTGAGGGAGTCGACGTCGGAGAGGAGGAGGGAGTTGGAGTCGGAGAGGTAGGACTTGAGGGAGTCGACGTCGGAGAGGAGGGAGCGGAGGTCGTCGACGGCGCGGATGAAGTCGTGGTAGTGGGCGCGGCAGACGGCCTCGATCTCGGATTCCTTGGAGCGGGCGGACTAGCGGAGAGCTGACAGGAGGGAGTCCGGGCGGCCGGAGGCGAAGACGCGGCGAACGAAGGGGCCGAGGTCGTCGCCGTTCGAGATGGCGGAGGCCTGCTGGACGAGGTTGTAGAACCCCAAAATCCCCATGTAGCTTTTCCTCGTGAATCCACGATGTGAAACACCTGTTATTGGTGTGTCGGGCCCGTAACGCATCAAGTGGATGTGTTTGATGGACTCAGTAAGGTTCTTGGATCAAGCCTATCAATCGGCTGCTTTTGCCGAATTTTAGAAGAGGTTTCAGGCTGATCGGAGGTCGAATTTGGATTCAGTGCGGAAAAACGCTTGAAAACGGCTATTTGCTTGTATTTTTCTGAGTCCGGATGCCCAAAAACGGACTCTCGGAAGTTTTTTAGTGGATACGGGTGCATGGGGGAGGCCGTAGACCAGCCGGGTGCCACGTGGCGGCCTATTATTGGCCGGTTCATGATGCGCGGTCCACGGACCGGCGCGGGGTGGCTCATGGACCAGGCGCGGGGACACGTGGCGCCCCAGGATAGGCCGGCGCGCGATGCGCGATCCATGGAACCCCGCACGGGTGCATAGACCGGGCGAGGGGACACGTGGCAGCCTGTGATAGGCGGGCTCTTACAGCGCGGTCCACGGGAGTGTGCGCCAAGGCCTCGGGACGCGTGCACGCATGGGGGGCAGGCGGCGAGGCGCACATGGGCGGTCGGCGCGTCGCGCGGGCGGGCCACGTGGCGCCCAGCCATTGGCAGGCGCCACCTACCCGTTTGACCAGGTGCGCGACACGTAGCAGCGCCCGAGCGCCCCTGCACTGGCTGTTCCCTGTTCGGGACACGTGTCAAGTGCATGGCGTTTTGGGCGCTGGTCTGACGGATCCCGTGGGGGGCATTTGTACGCCCGACGGATTCGGACGCCCGAAAACTTGGGCCTGAATCTGGTAGTGGATTTTTTGGGCTGGGCCTATAAATAGGCCCCTTCACTTGCTTTTTCAGGTTTTTCTGGGCCTTTTCACAGTGGGCTTTCTTCAGAGAAGTTGTTCACCCTTTTGTTCTACACTTTATGGAGGAATTCTAGAATTTTTGGAGGACTCTACTTCGACGTCTACTGCGATTCGGCGCACTGCGACGCTCCTTCCTTGGTGGCCTTTTTCGTCGTGTTTCGGTCTGCGGACTCCCCTGGGCTACCCCGAAGAGTTTTCGGGTGATTCTTGCGCCTACGTTTTCACGACAGGTAGGGCTATGATTCTTATATTTACAGTTTCCTTCCATTCCGAGCTTTTCTTGGGTCTTTTGGACTATCTTGTGACCCCATTTTCTGCGGTGAGATTTTGGACAATATTGGAGTGATTGTGGGTTTTCTCGGCCCACGAGCATCGGAACGAGGAGTGTGAGTACTCATTTTACATCTACTAGTCGCGAGGAACGCTGTCGTGATTTTTCTAGAATTTTTGGAGATTGCTTCGAAGGTGATAATTTCACTTTTTCTGGACTGAAAGCTACAGATTTTTTATTGTGGAAGTTTTGGACTCGCAGCGGTGTTTTATTTATATCTTGGCCTACAAGTGTCGGAACGGGATGTGCGAGTACTCGATTCGCATCTACGCGACGTGAGGATCGCAACGGTGATTTTTCCGGATTTTTCAGAGGACTGTGCAGAGGTGAAATTTCCTCGTTTTCCGTGCTGTTTTGCCAAACAGCAATTACTATTTTGGAGATGCCATTTATGCCGTGTGCGATCTGTTTTGCTGTAGTTCTCGCATTTGGAGGTTTACGGGGATAGAGGATCTTGGACAGCGAGGAGTCTCGTACAGTTATGGTTTGCGCTTTTCGAGGTGGGTAGTTGTTGTGGACCTCATCTTTTGATTCACTCACTAGGAATATTAGAGTGATCCCCGTTGTTGATTGTTGAGTAGTACATTGTGGGTAACATGCATGCTTGTATAGATTAGACATGTGCTATGTTAGTACTTAGTGTTCTTATGATTGTTGATTGTTGAGTAGTACATTGTGGGTAACATGCATGCTTGTATAGATTAGACATGTGCTATGTTAGTACTTAGTGTTCTTATGAGATCTATTATTATCCTGGAATAACATGCTCTAATCATTGTGAGAACAACAATATATGTTTTCTTTTATCATCGTGAGGACACTTGTATGCTTGTATGGACATCTAGATAGGACACTATTTATTGCTACACTATCATATTGGGACTTGATTTAGGAGAAACCATGTTTGTGTTGTTCTCCTTTTCATTCAGATGCACGATTCATGTTGCTCGGGTACGAGCAGGAGTTTGGGATAGTGTAGTTGGGGCCATTGAGTCTGGGACAGGTTAGACTCTATTATGGATTGTGGGGCATTGTGGTAACCGCGGACATTAGGTGGTTGGCCAGATGTTGGTTACTTTATCAGATTGTGGACTCATGGGGTATTGCGGTGACTGCGGATATTAGGCGGTTGACCGGATGTTTATTTTGCATCGGATTGGGGATCGAGGTTTCATTAGTGGATGGATTTTTCCACTTTGATCATAGTTGTGATCCAGTCCTGCTACAGTGAGATATTGGTGACAGGGTTACTTTACTCGTGTGGGTCGCTCCCCTCGAGTGCCACTCCGGAGTAGGCGATTGACACATCGGCCAGTGAGTACCAGACAGTGAGTATCGGTCAGTGAGTACCGATTTGTGAGCAGATACTTGAGACAGTTTGAGCAGGCAGTGCCAGTGGTTACTGGTCCATCGATTGGGTCTATTCAGGCATATAGTTTTACTGATGCATGCATTCGGTTATTCTTTTCGGTACTGCATTTAGAGGCATAGTAGTGGTAGCTTTCCTTTATCAGCAGTTTTTATAGCTTACCACCTTTCTTCTCCTTTTGCCTCTGGTAGACCTAGTGGGTGTGTCGGAGTTTGAGGCTTTACCCACTAGGGGAGGCTACTGGTTTATCTAGTAGTTCTTATCCCCATTCTTGTTGTCTTTTCTTCCCCCTTGTTTTGTAGAGTCGTCTGCGGGAGCTGCTGGGCCATCAGCGGCGGATCGAGGTAAGAGGATAGCGGACTAGATAGATCGTCCACCCGACAGTATGCTAGCTGGACTTTTGTTGTACCCTATCTTCTCAGACAGTGTATTTGTACCTTTATTTTTGGGTCTGGTTTTAGCCAGCTGTTTGTATATTTGTGGTGAGCTGGGAGAGACACTTGTATTTATTTACAGTTGTACTTTATTTTATTTCCAGCTTCAGTCTGAGATGTAGTAGTTTTAGTTCAACTATGTTTTTATGCTTTTTTATTATATCTCTTATATCTGAGCAGGTTACCGGCGCTTTGTGTACGCGGGAAATACCGTGTGCACGGCGGATCTGTAGACGGGCCCGAGTTCTGGTTTACACCCTGGGCGTGACAGAGGTCCTGCCTGTCGGAGTCGACGGAGGAGCCGCTGTTGGGGAGGGCCCGGGCGGCGACTGTGCCGACGATCGCCGGGGGCTCTCGACGGCGGCGGCGGCGGGATCCCTCACGGAGAGGAGTGGAAGGGAGAAGAAGAGGTTTTTTTGAGAGTTGAAGGGTATTTTCGGTATATCACCTAAAAAATTGACGGCTCACTCACGGAATGCTGACGGCGGGGGGGTAAATGCACAATTTCGTAATTACGAGTGGGCAAAATGTAGGCTTTTGAAAGACATGGGGGGCAAAGTGAAAAAACGGTATATTATAGGGGGGTTTTTTATAATTTAGCCTATCAATATTATACAATTTTCAAATATGGAGAATACAATCAAACAACGCATAAGGACAATGTAAATATAACAACGCATAAATACAAATCACATCACAACAGAACAATATAAATATAACAACGCATAAGGACAATGTATGCTAATCAAGTAGCTCGATAATGTCGAATTGGTCGACATGTGAGATAGTCGTGCCCTCTGGCTGTGGAGGAGCTGAAGATGAGGGTTGATCAGCGTGGGAAGAACGCAACTATCGATGCCGTGGGCGCCTACGATAAACAATATTAGGTCGTCAAGGAGGATCATCTGGTACATATCCCGACAGACTATATGATGGTGCATGCCCCGATGTAGATGCTCCACCATGATCTGCTAGCTGTGGAGACATAGTATGTGGAAGTGTCGGTAAAGTCTCCAAAACTGCCTCCATTTGATTAGCAACTTGTTTCAGAGTTGTGTATGCTGCACCATATGAAATATCTGGTAGGACACCTCTGATCACATAGTGAGATATCTGAACGATATCGACCTGAAATCAAAGCAATATCATAAAAATTACACTAACCTTTATTTGTATATTAAAATAATTATATATATATATATATATATATATATATATATATATATATATATATATATATATATATATATATATATATATATATATATATATATATATATATATATATATATATATATATATATATATATAATACCAATAATCTCTCGATATGTCCACGTGGTTGATATGCGAGGGGTGGACGCTGTACTGGACTAGATATCCACCTCCTGGTGATATCCCAATACCACTGCATTTAGACAGAAATAGTTTGTAGATGATCAGGATCTATACGGGGGTCCACATCTACTATATGCATCAGTCGATCATCCCAATACTGAATATGTATAGTATGAAACGCCGCCCAATTCTCATCCGCTCTACCTCGTGAAGTGATACGAGGTAGAGCAACTACTGCGTCGGGTATATGTTGTATAAATCCAAAATGTCGAAGCACCCGATCTGAGAGATGAAGCTCAATAATATGAAAACAGACTAAGGTAGTCCGTGCTCGCCATACCGGCGACCCCACTAGACAAAATGGTGGAAGTAACTCTAGTACTACATCTGTATATGGTCTCCATGTAATTTATTGTGAAAAGTACTTATGATAGCTAACTCATTTTAAAATAAAAATTATGTAAAAAGTACTTATAAAACTTATGATAACTAACTCATGTACTTGGGACTCTAACTGGTGATCCAACTGATCACGATAAAACTCAATATCAGTCGTCCTGACATTGTCCCGAAAAGCCAGCTTAACATTCCATCTGTTTCATTTATATCGTATTAGTAATGATAACATAAAATACTGAAAACTTGAAAAAAAAATACATACATGCAACCTAGTGGCACAACAATAAACTGAGGCTGCGGTCCGACTATCTCAGGACGACTAATGTGTAGGCGGTCCCATGCCCATATCTACATAAAAAGCTACTTAGAAAAAAAAATAAAAAATCAGTAGTTGAAATTAGTGGTAAAGGGATGTACCTGAAGTAATATTCCAAAACAACAACACTTCACTTTTTTCCTCATGCAAGTATCCGCTAATGCTCGATAGAGATGAGTGAATGTCACAGCACTCCATGCCAACTCACCACAAGTGTCAAAATCCTCTAATAGAGACAACCACTTCAATTGCACTCTATTTCCGTTTGGGTTTGGCATTAGATTACAACCTATATGAACTATCATGT
Source organism: Tillandsia leiboldiana (assembly GCA_029204045.2). Classification (NCBI taxonomy): domain Eukaryota; kingdom Viridiplantae; phylum Streptophyta; class Magnoliopsida; order Poales; family Bromeliaceae; genus Tillandsia; species Tillandsia leiboldiana. The sequence goes on from CM055081.1 coordinate 3,636,855, forward strand.
ATGCTGTTACTGTAGCCCCTATGACTGCGGAAGGTGCATCTAAGGCGATATCATTAAATTGATGATACAACCAAATCAATCTTTATTTCTTTGCCTCTAATATCCCCGGGAACAACCCCAAGCAGCAGCTCATATAGCTCTGGCCACTGATACGAGGCACTTTCGGTCACAACCCTCCATGGATGTAGAGTCCAGTGATAACAGCCATATCCATTAAGGTGATCGTCATCTCCCCATGCCTCATATGAAACGTTTGCATCTCCCTCCGCCACCTCTTGACTAAAAATCCTAATAATGCATGATCTAGCTGGACGCGCCTCATCCGCGACACATAATAGAATCCTGCTCGTCGTAGTAGCTCCAAAACTGCAGGATGCTCAATTTGTCAGCGGTTCAATTTACGACCATGCTCCGTACACTGAACGGGAGAATAATCCTGCAATATTATAAATGTCACATAATATTAGTATATAGAATTTCAAAAAAAAAAAAAATATTTAAAAATATTGTCTCACATCATCTCTAATTAGGGGTGTAATGTGGGCCGTGCCGGGCCGGCACGGCCCACATAATCCGTGCCGAAATAGGCTAGGAGCCAGCCCGGCCCAGCCCAGATTTAAATTCGGGCCGGGCCGTGCTGGGCCATTTTTTCAAAGGAAGAGGCCCGGCCCGACCCCCTGGCCCGCCCAGCATGGGCCGGGTCATGCTTCGTGCCAGCCCAGTTTTTTTCTTGTCTTTTTTTTATACATTTTTTTTCTAAAAAATATATTTTTAAAATAAAAGACAACTTATTTTTAAACTATAATTTTTGACTCATAATTTTTACTTTACACAATTATGCCCAACTCCTTAAAATTATTTTAAAAATTTTATAATTTATACAAAAAGTAAAATGCCAAAAATAAATTTAACTTTTTAATATCATTAATCTTTAATATTATATAAAATTTAAAACTTTAGAGAACAATAATTTAAACTTTTTAATTACATAAATTTTTTATATTAATATTTTAGCTTAAATTTTTTTGACCAATAACCAACTTTAATATAAAATTAATATTATATTTTTTTCATAATTTTTACTATTTGAATAGAAATTAATATTCTAAATAAATAATAATTATAAAAAATACATAAATTTTGAAATAATCATATTATAGAATTACATTAAAGAAAAGTAAAAAAAAATATAAAAAATTAAAAATATATTTGAATAAAATAGTATGATTTATATACAAAGCCAACTAGCACACAATAGAAAAAAAGAATCAACATTATTTTCTCTTCATTACATCATTTTTTATTTTTTTTTTTAAAAGCCACCTAATAAAGAGATGTACCAAATAAAAAAAGTGAGGCACAACGAGTAATAACCAGCAACGAGGAGTCGGAAAAGTTGCGCTCTAGCTTGCTGCAGGTGCTGGATTATTATTAGGCAGTTGATTCTGTTTCATCTGAAGATGTAGACTCATGACCTCCTTTATCTTGCATTCTTAATTCTGCAGCTCGCCAATTTTTTAAGCAAACTAAAACCTCGACCGCATCCTCCTTAAGCCGAGTTTTGTAATCATCCAGTATTTTTTCACCTGCACTAAAAGCAGACTCCGATGCCATCGTTGAAATCTGCACAGTTAGTAAATCACGTGCCATGGCAGAAAGTACAGGATATGTACTTTCATGTGTTTTCCACCAGGCTAAAATATCTAACTTATCTAATTCATTTTCGTTTAAAAGATTTGTAAAATCAGTTTGCAAGTAAAACTGAAGTTCGTTAAAAGAAGTTGTATTATTAAAATCAGTTTGTTTTTATTTCCTTACCAAAGATAAAAGCATATTTTTATTAGTTTTACCACTATTACTACTACTGCTTTGCAATTGTGAAGAACATGGTCGCTTACTACCAGAAGCAGCTGCATAAATATTATACATTTGATATAAAGAATTATATACTATTTGAAAAATATTTTCCTTACTTGAATAATTTGTTGAATTAATTTCCAAAAATTCATTATATTTTGTAACAGCAATTTCTACTCCATTTAATTTAATTTTAGGATCCATTACAGAGGCCTAAAGAGGTACAATAGGAATTTCCTTCCAATCTATACATATAATAAATTAAGGGTTTACAAACCCTTACGTGTCGATCCATGAGCCCTCCTCGCCTCCCTCGCCCCGGTTTCTCTCTTCTCCGCGCCCCTGTTTTCCCTCTTCTCTTCCCCGCGCGGTTCCCCTCTTCTCTTCTTCGTTTCGCTACAGGCGTTGCTCCCGAAAACCGCGGGTGAGCCGATCCTCCATGTGTGCGCATCCCTCTTCTCTTCTTCGGTTGGCTACAGCCGTGGCTCCCGCAAAAGGCAACCATCAAAAACTTCTCATTTGTTAGGTTTAAATACATAGGGAGTCACTTCGTGAAGTCTCAATACATCAGCAACCATCAAAAACTTCTCATTTGTAACTTCATGGAGAGCATGAAAGTTCCTATAGCATTTTAAATACACATGAAGAGCATGAATGCCTACACATGAACTTTTGAAGAAAACTCGCCTATTTATATTGGTTTACAGTTCTTCATTAGGTGCAGATTTTTTTGGTCCTTTGTCATATGTTCGCTGCTTTCATCTCCAAATTGAACTACAGTTTTCTTTATCATTTGAACAAAAGTTTAAGATGGTCACTTGATGCTACAAATGTGGCTTCTAATATGCTTAAACCTTAGTTTCTTCTTTAAATTTGTGTCCTCAAGAGGTTGTTGTTTGCCTTTCTTCTTATTTGTTTATTTATTTTGTTTCATGAAATTGTTGTCGTGCTTCTCTTTTATTGTTCATTACTTCCACTAACTTTGGGAAATTCCCTTCATTAGAGAGAGATTGTGGTTGCTTTTTGTGTCTTTATATTTCATTTCTTGATTAATTTAAGCTCTCTTTCATTTAGTTTTTTTTACTCCCTTGGTATTTTGTCATATGTTCCTTGCTTTCATCTTCAAATTGAACTACAGTTTTCTTTATCATTTGAACAAAAGTTTAAGATAGTCACTTGATAGAGTTAAGGTTGTTCAATGGCTTACATAATTTGTTTAAAGAACTTCAGAATGCCTACACATGAACTTTTGAAGAAAACTCGCCTATTTATATTGGTTTACAGTTCTTCATTAGGTGCAGATTTTTTCGGTCCTTTGTCATATGTTTGCTGCTTTCATCTCCAAATTGAACTACAGTTTTCTTTATCATTTGAACAAAAGTTTAAGATGGTCACTTGATACTACAAATGTGGCTTCTAATATGCTTAAACCTTAGTTTCTTCTTTAAATTCGTGTCCTCAAGAGGTTGTTGTTTGCCTTTCTTCTTATTTGTTTATTTATTTTGTTTCATGAAATTGTTGTTGTGCTTCTCTTTTATTGTTCATTACTTCCACTAACTTTGGGGAATTCCCTTCATTAGAGAGAGATTGTGGTTGCTTTTTGTGTCTTTATATTTCATTTCTTGATTAATTTACGCTCTCTTTCATTTAGTTTTTTTACTCCCTTGGTATTTTGTCATATGTTCCTTGCTTTCATCTTCAAATTGAACTACAATTTTCTTTATCATTTGAACAAAAGTTTAAGATAGTCACTTGATAGAGTTAAGGTTTTTCAATGGCTTACAGAATCTGATTAAAGAACTTCGGAATGCCTATACATTAACTTTTGAAGAAAACTCGCCTACCAGACTAGTAGAAAACTCCAACTTGGGCTAGTTTATTTATGCTTTAGACACTCCCACATTTTATTCTTATCACCTAGACTTAGAGTTTTCTCGCCCGGGTAGTGGGCCGAGTGGTCGGGTTGTCGTGGGATGCATGTTACACTCGTGCCTGGGGGCCGAGTGGAGTCTGGTAGCTGTGTTTAGATCAGTACTTGTTCTGGGGGCCGTCTGAGTCGACGGTGGGTCCCGGCTGTGTGGATTTCCAGCCAGTGAGTGAGAGATGTGATGTTGGTTATTGTCGATCTTGTTGATCGTGGATTTGGACTATAGCCTGCATGAGCCGCATTGAGTTCGACAGAGATGCGCGGATACTTTCCTCGGTGGGGTCGCACCCCTCGAGTGCCGCTCCGGAGCTGGGCCTGTTACTTTGCTATCGCGACTTGTCGACGCAGTCCTTCTGGCTGGGCCCTTTTTGGGCAATCACGGACGCCCTACGTAAGTCCAGTCCTCTGTGGATGTAATGACAGTAGGTGGGGCGCAGGTTTGACTGGACCCTATGTGGCAGTCAGTGTAAATTGGGTGATTGTACTATTGAGAGATAGTTGATGCATCATGTTTCCATATGTACTACCCTTTGAGCATTTAGATAGAGGCATTGTAGCTGTAGAGTTATTTCCAGCCCTTTTCTTTTCAGTACTGCATTTGTTACTTTATGTCTCTAGTAGACTTACTAGGCAGACCGTCGGGCTTGTTGGCGGTACCCACTGAGAACTACGTGACAGTGTAGTTCTCACACCCATGGTTGGTGACTTTTCCAGCGACCTCTACTCCAGTTCCTGCTGCTCCTGTTGTTGATCCTTCTGACCGAGGTAAGAGAGTCGCGAGCTAGATCTTACCAATCTTCTGCGAGAGAGTAGATGTACCCCTTTTGGTGATGTACTAGTACTGTCAGTGATTCTGGGATGTATCTTGTACTTTTTCACTTTTGAGAGTTTTATTTTGGAGAGACTTACGTATTTGTGAGGATCTGGCATGTACTATTTGGAGTTGTGTATATTTATTTCAGTAGTTTACTTTTTCGCTCTGATATCTGTATAGTGGTTAGCATGATCTTTTGCAGGTTAGTCGCTTCGTCTATACGGGGCTTCCCGTATGGGCGGCGGATCTGTTGGCGGACCCGGGTCGCAGTTACGACGCCGGGGCGTGACATGCATCATCAAGAGTTTCATCTAGGATCATTCAGGTTCCGGCAGTGAACGAATCATCGTGAAAACTTGTTGCTCATCGTTGAGCTCGTTTCTAGCAACTTTAAGGTCCCGAATCATAACGCTCATCATACGGAGGTGCTCAGCCATTGAGTGCTTCGGGTCCTTAATGTACTATTGAAATTTCATATTTAAGGCATGTAGCCTCGTTGCTGAATTTTATTCGAAAATAATCTTGAGATTGTCTTATATTTCCTTAGCAGTATCGTAGATCTCAAATTGCTCAATGAGGTCATCATGCATAACACACAATATAGTATATATACCGAGCAATTCATGACACACAACATAGTATCCTCCTTGAACCACTTATGATAGGCATTACATTCATGTTGGTGTTGTGCTGCAGTGCCTTCCAGAAGCACGACCATTTTGACAGAAAGGGTTAATCTTTCTCTTGTTACATGAATCAAATGTTTCATTTTATCCGGAAAAAGCCTCTCGCATATATTATAATTCTTCCCGTCTAACTTATCACTCCTAATGAGGTCAGTTATGACGTTTTTGAAAGCTATTTCAGTACATTCATAAAAACATATTTGGATATTAAGCACGTGTAAAAAAAAAATAAAATTGAAATATTATTCCCTATTCAACATAATCGAAAACTTCGTCAGCCTCGTAATCATCCCTCAGTGTCGGTTCAAAAAAAATTACAATCTTATTCATTTTTCTTTTATTTAATTTTAAAACTTATCTAAAAATTAACACTCATTTATTTTAAAAAAAAACATATCTTTAAAATATATCTTTTAAGAACTTATCTTTAAAAAAATTGAGAATTTATGATCACATAGATTGAAAAAAATAAGTACTAGCTTGTGCTAAAATCTAATTTAAAAAATATTGATACTGTGCAAATTAAAATACATTTCTTTACATGCCCTTAATTATTAAATTATTTTTGTAGAATAAAATTTACTACGTACATTACTAGAAAGATATATATATAAATAGAAATATTTTATAGAAATATTGCATACGTTGAAACTATTTTTTTAAAATTAAATTTTATCCTAAAAGAACACAAATACTTATAATATACTCCAAAAATAAAACATTAAGCATTCATTTATTCATAATATACCACACAAAAGTATTAATATTTATACTCACACACGATGTATTAAACATATAATGCTGCATACATTCATATATAACACTATATAAGCAAAAAAATAATTTTTTTAATCCCACAAAAAAATAAATAAAAAAATTGCACCACGAGCATAAAAAAAATAAATAAAATTTTGTTAATATAATGCACAAAGTATAAAAAAAATGTACAATATATGTATTTTTTTTAAAAAAAATAATGCATAAGAAATATATTTTCAATAAATATAAAATAAAAGGAAAAATTAATGTTTCGTAAACAACATGGAAGAAAAAAAATTAAAACTAACTTAGCTTTTCTTTTTTTTAAAAAAAAATTGATTTCACATATAAAAATGAATCATAAAAAAAATTATTGAACTAATATACAATAAAAACGATCAAAATAAAACATATATTCAAATCAAACAATATAGGTATGATAATAGACAAAAAAAAATATATTAATTATTGAAATTAGAGGGCAACTAAAACATACAAACTGGATAACTAATATATCTAGAAATCAAAATAGCATCGGATTGTTTATTTTACAAGCTTTCTTGAATCATTCTTATCTTGATGGTTTTGAATTTTTCACGTATCGATCACGTCTTTATTTATGTGTTGCGAATCTTTTATATCTACACTTCAAATTCTGGAGAGCAGAGATAGAAAATCTGAGAGAATGAAGAGAAAATATATATATATTTTTTTAATTTAATTTTTCTTTTTATGTTAAAATTTTATATTTCTAGATATGGGTAAAAATATATTTTCTTAATTATTTTTAATATATAAAAAAAAAAAAATTTAAACCAAATCCTAATTCCAATCTATCCATCTCTAGCCCGGTAGAATTAATCTCGTCGGAAATATCCTTACATAATTAGTATCACAATCCTAGTCGATTTAGATTTGAAAAAATAAAAAAAATAAAAAAAAAAAAAAAAATCGCTCTCCCGTTATATACTCCCCCGATCGTGCCCCCTGCGTACTATTATTATTCCTAGGGTTTCTTCTTTTTCTTTTTTACTAGTAACAGTAATAATAGTAATAATAATAAGAATAATAATGGGCTCGCAAGAAGATTGTGCTGCATCAAGGAGGGAGGAGGAGGAGGAGAAGCAGAAGAGGGTGATGAGATTGCTATCAGGGTCGGAGGAGGAGGGGAAGCTGAAGACGGTGACGCTGACGCTGACGAGCAACGACGGGGAGGTGTTTGAGGTGGAGGCGGCGGCGGCGCGGCAGTCGGTGCTGGTGCAGAACATGATGGAGTTGGGCCTCGCAGCGGACGGCATCACGCTGCCGGTGGTGAGCGGCGACGTCCTCGCGCTGGCGGTCGCCTACGTCAGTCGCCACAGCAAGGGCCAAGGCGGCAGAGACGAGCACAGGGCGCTCAAGGACTTCGACAGGGACTTGGTCAAGGGCCTCGACTATGACACCCTCTTCGATCTCCTCTCCGTGAGCAGCACCACCTCCACCACATCCCTCCCTCTCCCTCTCACTTTAATTTCTTTAATCTCTTTAATTTCTTATTATTTATTAATTATATATGGTTTTTTATTTTTTTTTATCTCAACCTACGTACGTACGGCGAAAACAGGCTGCTGATTATATGAGAATCGAGGGATTGTACAAACTGACGTGCCAAACTGTGGCTGATATGATTTCACATAAAACCATTGAGGAGGTTCGAGAGATTTTCAACATCCAAAACGACTACACGTCGGAGGAAGAGGCCGAAGTGCGGACGGAGATTTCATGGGCCTTGGACTGACCTAATTTTTCTTTTTTTTTTTTTTCAGAATTTACTGGAGGTTTTCTTTTTTATTATTATTATTTTAGTTTTTGGTAGTGAGCACACGGGTAAATAATCCAACCCAAGTTTTAATTTTCTCTCATTCAATAAAAAATAATAATAATAATTATCTAATTACTTTCTCTCCATATTCCTGTATCTAATTCCGCCGCATAAAACCAAAATTTATTTTTATATTAAAAATAATTAAGAAACATATTTTAACTTATATGTTAATTAATATTCTCATACCTTTATGTGATCAAAAAAATATATAAAATTTTACGGTAGAAAAATTCTGTCTCTTTAACATAATTTAAATAAAAGAAAATTTACAACCATCAAGGCTAGTAAAATAAGAAGCATTCTGATTTGATTTCGATTTCTAGATAAATTGGTTCTAGATAGATTGGTTATTCCAGTTTATATATTTTTATTGTCCTTTAATTTTAATAATTAATATCAGAGTTTTTTTTTTGCTATTGTCATACCTATATTGCTTTATTTATTTTTTTTTTTATATATTAGTTTTACAATTTTTGGAATTATCAATTACTTTCTCTATTTTATTTGGTGTAAAAATTTTGGCGTTTATAATTACAATACAGTTTACATGGATTTGATAGTCCCTTAGAAAATTTTAATTGCTCTGTAGTTTCATTTTGGTCTCGAACTAATCTCCTCCTAGCTCCTCTTCGTCGATGGCTAAAGGTGCCATTGTTGTAGGTGCGCTGTTTATCGGAGTTTAAAGCCTTAGGCCCATTTGAAACTTTCAAAACAGAGTTTTGTATCAATTTATTCTATATTGTAAAAAATTTTATTTTTTTGTTAGTTGGTCCGTTTGGATGATCCGCGTAAAAATATTACAACCTAAAATAGATATTTCTGAGTATTTTTTGAGGAAAAAAAAATAAATTAGACCGGATAAAAAAAATTTTCTATTTCGCGTACGACTTCTACCACGCCCTCTTTCGTATTTCGCCCCTCTTTAAAAATTTAAAATTTAAAAATTTAAATTTAAATTTTAATTTTAAAAATATAAAATTTTAAATTTTAAATTTTAAAATTTTAAAATAAAATTTAAAATTTGAAATTTGAAATTTGAAATTTTAAATTTAAAATTAAAAAATTGAAAAATAAACAAATAAAATCAAATTTTAAATTTTAAATTATGAAATTTAATATTTAAAAATTAAAATTTATTATTTTAAAATAATAAAATTTTATGTTTAAAACTTAAAATTAATATTACAAAATTTTAAATTTTAAATTTTAAATCTTGAAATTTTATATTTGAAATTTATATTTTAAAATTTAAATTTTAAATTTTATATTAAATTCTATTTTTAAAATTTTAATTTTATATTTTATATTTTATATTTTATATTTTATATTTTATATTTTATATTTTATATTTATATTTGAATTTTTAATTTTATATTTGAATTTTTAAATTTGAAAATTTAAATTTAAAATTTCACATTCAAATTTTAAAATTTAAATTCAATTTTGAAATTTTGAAATTTGAAATTTAAATCCTAATTTTAAAATTTTAAATTTAAAAATTAAAAATTTATATTTTTAAATTTAAATTTTTGTTTTTAAAGTTTAAGTTTAAAACAGAGTATTTTTTAAAAGTTTACAATCCAAAGAGTAAAAAATAGAGTAATATTTTTATAGAATATTAAATTTTTTAATATATCCAATACGTTGTAAAATAAAACTCTATTTTATTTTTTAATAATTGTCAAACATACCCTAATTGTTTTATTGTTGGAATTAGAAGGCCCTAATTGTTTTATTGTTGGAATTAGAAGGCCCTAATTGTTTTATTGTTGGAATTAGACGGCAACGACAACTAGACAACATATTCAGAAATCAAAATAAATCTAATCGGATAGCTTATTTTACTAGCTTTCTTGAATTATTTTCTTGATCTTCCACATATCTCAAATGTGCTGTGAATCGAATGCGCAAATCGGATCGGATACCAAGAAAGCTAGGGTTGTGGATCCGATGCGCAAATCGGATCGGATACCAAGATAGCTATCTTATGAAAATCAAGAAGAAATCTCTTTTTCTTCTTACGTTATTTTTCCTTTTATCGTATATTGTATGACCCTTTAGGTATTCTCTATCGCACATAGAGATATGAGAATATCGGTTAAAATATATTTCTTAACTAATAAAAAATATATAAAAATTTTAATTTTATCCTTATTCCAAAAGAATAAATTATAATTCATATTTTATGTGGATTAAGTTAAATTAGAACCGTCCAATATGGACAACCTGCATGTAGGGGTGGCAATCCAGCTCGTTGTTCGTTCGGCTCGAAATGAGCTCGAGATCGAATCGCTCGTTTAGTAAACGAGCCGAACACGAGCCGAATTTTTCAACTCGTTTAATAAACGAGCCGAACACGAGCTGGGGTCAGCTCGCTCGTGTTCGGCTCAATAACAGCTCGAATATATATATATATATATATATATATATATATATATATATATATATATATATATATATATATATATATATATATATATAGTCCGGCTACTATACTATCGATAGTACCAAGCATTTGGTGCTATCAAGTTTTCTAATCTTAAATCAACCCCTTTAATTATTTTCATCCGTTAGATTTTACTATTTTCTCAACCACCTATTAAACCCAAGGGACCCACTATCATCTCAACCACACATTTTTTAATTCAATGGTTAAAAATTTAATAGCACCAATAACTTGGCTATTAATAGTATTCCAGCCTAGCTCTATATATATATATATATATATATATATGGATAATTGCCTGTGTACCCTTGAAATATGAAGAAATATCTGATTTACCCCTCTTATTTTTTTCTTTCCAATATACCCTTCATACGTTCCACCGTTATTAAAAATACCCCTACCGTTTCCTTTTGTTAAGTTAACTAGGGTTAAACTAGAGTTAAATAATAATCGGAGTTGAAAACTATCAGATATACCTATTTTGTCCAGGTTTAGGGTTTAGGGTTTAGGGTTTAGGATTTTTTAGGGTTTTAGGGTTTAGGGTTTTAGGGTTTAGGGTTTAGAGTTTTTTAGGGTTTAGGGTTTAGAGTTTATGGTTTTAGGGTTTAGGGTTTAGGATTTTTTAGGGTTTTAGGGTTTAGGGTTTAGGGTTTAGGGGTTTAGGGTTTTAGGGTTTAGGGTATATTTGAAAGGGCAAAATAGTAATTATACACAGATAACGGCAGTTCCAAACGGTACACTAACAGAGTTTAACTTCAGGGGTATTTTGGAAAGAAGTTGGAACATAAGAAGGGTAGTTTTAATATTAGCCTTCTAAGAGGGGTAAATCTGAAAACAGAGAAATTTTTAGGGGTATGTAGGAAATTGCCCTATATATATATATATATATATATATATATATATATATATATATATATATATATATATATATATATATATATATATATATATATATATATATATATATATATATATATATATATATATATATATATATATATATATATATATATATATATATATATATATATATATATATATATATTAAAATTTTAATTTTTAATTTTTTTTTAATTTTACATCTAATATTAGGAATGAAAATTAAACTTGTTGTTCGCAAGTCAGCTCGTGTTCGGCTCGTTAATAAATGAGCCGAACACGAGCCGAATTTTTTAGCTCGATATTTAAACGAGCCAGTTCGTGTTCGGCTCGTTTATTAAACGAGCCGAACACGAGCCGACCCCAGCTCGCTCGTGTTCGGCTCGTTGACACCCCTAGCTCGCTCGTGTTCGGCTCGTTGACACCCCTACCTGCATGGCAACACTTCATACTCCCCAACTAAATTTATTTTTTTAAAAAATAAACAAAATAATAACATGCTACCTTTCTCTCTCTCTCAAAAAAAAAAAAAAAAAAAAAAAAAAAAAAAAAAAAAAGTTTTGTTGCCATAGTTATCTTATAAAAACTTTCGAAGCAGCCCAAAAAAAAAAAAAAAACAAATTGCTTCCAAGTTTTTCGATTTTTGTCACCAACTCTTTGGATGTACAAAATGCAATCAATTCATCATCCCTTTCTATACAAATTCAAAAAAAAAAATATTTTAAAAATAAAAATAAAAATAAGCAATGGTGCTAAACTAGTGTTTCACCATTTAATAACCAGCGCTTCGCGGCCGGTGAAAAAATTTACAATAAACATATATTAATAAATATCAAACAATAAAAAATAGTTGCATAAATATTTAAAATCTTAAAAATCACCTGAAGACGAAAGCCATAAAAAAAAATATATGCATAAACCTATTATATTGAATCATAACAAAATAACTGTCAAAATGATAAGCACTTTGCATCGATATCATATCGAGTCATCACAAAGTAGCTGTCAAGACGGTAAGCGCATTGCATCGACAAAGTGCGCGCTGCAAAAATAAAGAAAAAAAAATGCATGGCTAATAGTCTGAATAGTTTTACATATGCAAGACTAATATACAGAATAATTTTATTATATCATTAGGGTTAATTGCTGCTATTGCTTGGGCCAGCATCTTCTAAGAGTCTGCAAGGTTAACATATACGAAAGTAAATTATATTTTTTGGTAAAAAAATTTCAGTGATGCAAGATAATTTACCTAAGACGTTTTTTTCTTGGTTGTTCAGCATAAGAAGGGAATTCAGATCTATCTTCAAGGGAGCTGGAAAAATGCGCACAAAAATGCGTTAACACTTGAACTGGTCTATTAGTTTAATGTGGAATAATGATGAGCAAAAGATGTCAGTAAAGAGTTTCAGCATAGAGCTTGCCCAGTGCTTCAGCATACTCTGCAGGTGCAGAAGATGTCTAAGCAAGCTGCAATGAACGGCCTTAAGGAGTTGATGTGATGATCCGGATCTCTGTGAAGGTCTTGCGGAGTGAATTGTGGCTTCTGGAGGCCTATGATGTGTGTTGGAGATGGTTGCGCGCAAATCGGATCCCAGGATTGGACCCAGCGCGAAAACGATTAAAATGGGCTATTTACTTGTATTTTTCGGAGTCCGGATGCCAAAACACGGATTTCGAGGCCAAGGTTACTGTTTCGGCGGCCGAGGCAGCACCGGCAGGCCGCGGAGCGGCTACGGGCAGCGGCGCGAGCAGGCGCGGGCAGCGGCGCAGGCCGGCCGGTCCACGGGACCCCCGCGTGCACTGGGACCAGCGAGCGGCTCGCTTAGACACATGGCGGGCTCCCATTCATTGGGCGGCAGCGCAGAAATCGAGGCGCCAATCGCGCCGGGCGCGACGCACGGTGGACCGCGGAGGACGCGTGGCGCGCGTCCGTTGGCGGGCGCACGGACCCGGCTTTCCCGGCGTGGACCGCGGCCCGTGCACCCCGCCATGAACCCCGCTGCCACGCGGCGCGCCGCGATTGGCGGGCGCGCGGGGCGCAGAGTGGCCACGTGGCGCGCTGAGGTTAATTCGGGCGCGCACAGTATCGGGCCGGGTCGGATTCGGGCGCCCAATTCTTGCGCCTGAATCCGGACCCCTCCTTGGTGGGCTTGGGCAAAAAATAGCCATTTGGGGTTTCGTTTGTGGGCTTTTCCTCCGAGCTCTTCGGCTCATTTTCGACAGGGAGCGTCGTCTGCGAGTCTTCTTCGATATTTGGGATCCCGGAGATTTTTGGGAGTCGTGCCATCTGCGTTCTTCTCGACATCGCAAGCTTCGACGCGTCTTGGATACCGAGTTTTTTCGTCGACGCTTCTTCCGCAAGCTCCCCAGGACTGAAGGGAGGGAGTTTTTGGCCGATTTTCATGGCATCGGTTTCATGAGAGGTAGATCTTCGTTTTCTTTGTTTACCACTCCTCTTAGTTTTGGGTTTTTATTGGGGTTTCTGGAACATCTTTGAACCCCTTTCCTGCTGGTGGTTTTTCTGGACAGCGGAAGCTTGTCGAATTTTTATCTCCGCGCTCGGGTATCGGATTTCGACCTGCGAGGACTCGATTGACATCTACTCTTCGCGAGGATCGCCGCCGTAGTTTTAGTTGAATTTTTGGAGATTATCTCGTAGGAGGATTTTTCTGGTGTTTTTGGACTCGTTGGAATCGTGGGAATCCGAGGATTATCCCCGTTCAGTTTCAGCCTATTTGGATCTTGGATTGACGCGCGCTTCAGGTGGGTTTCTTCGTCTCCAAAACCGGTGGACGGTTTATTAATTCTATTGTATAGAAAGCATGCATGATTGTGAGATATGTTAGAATGCATGTTAGAGAGAGAGATGTTGTCTTTCCTGTGTTGTTATTGAAATTATGTTGGTTAATGTTCCCTGATCTTACTTTAGTTAAACTAAATGCTATTATTGGAACTTGACCCAGCACCCTGTCATATGTTGCATGTGTAACCAGACTAGTAGAAAACTCTCACTTGGGCTAGGTTTATTTATGCTTTAGACATCCACACTTTACTCTCTATCCCTGGACATAGTGTTTTCCTCGCCCGGGTAGTGGGTTGAGTGGTCGGGATTTCTCTTAGTGTGGGATGCATGTTACACTCGTGCTTGGGGGCAGAGTGGAGTCTGGAAGATGTAGCTGGTCTTATATCTGTGGCGGGAGCCGTTTGGGTAAACGGTGGTCCCGGGATATCGTGTTTCTCTGTTTTATGTGTCGCCACTGTGTTAGTGGCAGTAGTATACCAGTGATAGCAGGACCTTGAACCCAGAACCTTTTTGGACACACATGATTTTAGTCAACCAATATTTTTCTACCAAACATCGAAGGGTCGTCGGAGTCTGTTCTTGTCTGATTGGACGAAGGCATTAGCCCTTCGAGGTTTGGGAATAAAACTTGTTTTCTAACTGTTTTTCCTAAAAGAACTAAAAATCATTAAAAATAGGTTTTCCTCAAATCAAGATGGTTTTACAAAAATGAACTACTTTTAGTCTTCACCCCGCGTGGGTTTGAGTGAAAAATGGTTTTCAGTAATAAATGTCATATTTTTCCTGTAAACTTCCTCACTCGAGAGGATTCGAGTGGTCTGGGTTCTAAGGGCTGCCTTTTTCTTTGGGTCGAGAACAACGAGAGGCTATGCCTAGAGCCTGTTCTTGTTTGATTTGGATTGTAGGTTCTAGTCTTTCGGGGTTCCCGGACCCTTCATTGTTGTCGGCTGTGGAGTATACCCAGCTAGTGAGTTTGCATGTGAGTTGATGTCCTATTTAGGGAGCCGTTGGGTTGACAGCGGTCCTGACAGTTCGAGTATTTTTTCCTGTTAGTGAGTTAGAGAGGTGATTTGGGTATTGTCGATCTTGTTGATCGTGGATTGGACTATAGCCTGCATGAGCCATATTGAGCTCGATAGAGATACGCATATACTTTCCTCGGTGGGGTCGCTCCCCTCGAGTGCCACTCCGGAGCCATGCCGGTTACTTTGCTATCGCGACTTGTCGACGCAGTCCCTCTGGCTGGGCCTTTTTTAGGCAGTCACGGACGCCCTACGTAAGTCCAGTCCTCCGTGGATGTAATGGCAGTAGGTGGGCGCAGGTTTGACTGGACCCTATGTGACCGTCACTGTTGGGTTAGAGTCGATGCATCATTTTCATCTGTATCACCCTTTTGAGCATTGTAGATAGAGGCATGATAGCTGTAGACTCTTTCCAGCTTATCCTTACATTATTACAGTTTTCCTGTTATCTTATGCCTCTAGTAGACTTAGTGGGCAGACCGTCAGGCTTGGTGGCGGTACCCACTGAGAACTACGTGTTGGTGTAGTTCTCACACCCGCTGGGGGTTCTCCCCCCCCCCCCCCTCCTTCCTCTTTCCTCTCCTTTGTTTTGTAGATTCTTCTGCGGGTGTTGCTGATCCTTCTGTTGTTGATCGAGGTGAGGGAGTTGCGAGCTAGTTCCCTACCCGTCTTTGGAGTATAGCTATACCTATTTTTTGGAGCTTAGTAGTACAGTCTGCTGGATTATTGTTGTTAGTTATTTTTTAGAGTTTTATTTTTGAGAGACTTTTGTAGTGAGGTTCAGACTTGTACTTTTGGAGTTGCATTATTTCTTATTTCAGTAGTTTACTTTTCAGCTCTGATATCTGTATAGTTATAGTATCCTTCTTTTTGCAGGTTAGACGCTTCGTCTATACGGGGCCTCCCGTATGGGCGGCGGATCTGTTGGCGGGCCCGGGTCGCAGTTTCGACCCCGGGGCGTGACAATTAACCTACCAATACATCAATACAGCAATACAAATCAATACAAATCAATACAAACCCATCAAAGTGTGAACCAAAAACTGTTCTCACAGTTTCTTCAGAAATTAAGACCTAAAATATGTCATTTTCCTAGCAAAAAAACATCACTGACATTGTTTGAAAATGACTTTGATAGGAATGGATAACAGTAATAGAATTAGGCAAGAACAAGTACATAATATTAAATTAAGAAACCAAACTAAAATGGTTGATGCCCAGTATGAGCAAGCAGAAGGCAAACAACAATGTTTGTGAGTTCTTATCTATAAGCTTCAAGAGAAAGGATGCATCGTTGGAGTATCAAATAAGCGAGTTTAAATCTACTAACAACAAAAAAAACCTAAAAATTCCAACATGTCCAGGTCCGGATTATCTAAATGGAAATGCAGGCTACAGAGATTGCCCCGAGGCTATCTGAGGCTACAAAAAATTGCCTCGAGACCATTCAATTTGCTGGGCAGTGCATACAAATTCAACAGAGAAGGCAACATCCAAGAATTGCCCATATCACCATTGCCTTTACATCAAAAATAAAAAAAGAGTAACAATAAATAGGAAAAGAAGCGAAAGAAAACGTAAAGGAAGCAAATAAAGGAGAAGATGAGTGGATGTAAAAATATTCATAAAATATTTAGAGACAAAGAAGGCATATGTAAAACCAATTCCAATAACTAAATTCCGTATTGTCGCAATCCTTTATCTCTTATATGACCAATCTAGCAATTTGATTGACAATTTGTGGGCCCTTTTTTTTGGAGAATGAGCACCCTTCAAGATTTTCTCCTTGATAGATAGTTTTTTTTTATTTTTTATTTTTACAGGAAAAACTTGCAAGCTTATAGTAATGTGGTTGCAAGTCCCAAATCAACCAAAACACAATATATATCAATAAACTATTCCCTTAGAATGTACAAAGGGAATGCTAGGTGTTAGATGGAAGACATAAGTCCAAGATAATAGGAAGGAACAAAAGAAAGTAACCACTTCAAAGTCTCAAATACATATAACCAAAAATACATCTGACAGGGGACGGGCAAACAAATAATGAAAGAGAACGTAAAAAGCCAAGGAAAATTCACAGAGATAAACCAAAACCACAGGTAAAATAACTGCAGACATGCAACCAAGTAGCAGGCAACCAAATAAAGGGACGTTGAGAGAACCAAACCTTCTCTTTACAGACAACAGCAGTAGGATGAGGAAGAGAAAGCTCAGCTATGGAAGGCAATCTCGATAGGAAGTGGGCAAAGGAGCTTACCAGCCAAGGAACCATATATATACCACCGAGGGAGCTTACCAACCAAGGGATATTTGCTCGCGGCGGAGGAGGTACAGGGCAAATCGGGAGCAAGTTCCGATTAGACAGCTGCAGCTGAGCGGCGAGGGAGGTGCAGAGAGGCAAAGTCTTCCGGTAAGGCAGCAAGGGAGGTGCATAGTACCGCAGCGGCATTAAATGGTTGATTCGAGGCGGATACGGTACAGAGAGCAAGTGATTTCCAAGCAGGTAACGGTAGAGAGGAGGAAGGACTCGCGGTGCTTCTGCGACGACATTTAATGCGCAGATCTATGGTAGATTGCGACGGTAGAGAGTCGGACGAAGTCGCAGAAATCACACCGTGATTATGCGGCGGCATTTAATGCCCACCCAAGATCTGCAGTAGATCGTGATAGGGTTTGGTAAGTGGGAGAGAAAGAGAAGAGAGAGCCAGAGTTGTAGGTCTATAAGGGGGATAGAGAGAGAGAGAGAGAGAGAGAGAGAGAGAGAGAGAGAGAGAGAGAGAGAGACTTCGATTTGTGAGAGAGAGAAAGAGAGAATAGAGAGTGAGGAGAGGCAGAGAAATGAGTAATAGAGGTCTATGAGAGAGGGAAGAGAGAGAGACTTTGGTCAGAAAAAATGATTGATAGGATAGAGAGAGAGAAGGGGGTTTGGTATGTGGTGTGTAAAAAAATAAAGGCCAACGCGAGAGAGAAAGAGAAAGGACGGACCGAAATTCCGGAGAAGTCATAAGAATAGTTTTTGGTTCGCCCTTTAATGGGTTTGTACTGATTTGTTGGAATATGTGCTATGACATGTAATAAACTTGTTGATAAAAGTTCATAAATTATGGACAACTATGTCTTATGATGTAACGACCCGGCCCACTAGCAATAATAACTCGTTGGGCCCAAACCACAGCCCAAAATGCTTATGTCACGCCCGGAATTTAGAAAACCAGTCTTTTTAAAAAAAAAAAAAATTAGAGTTGCCATTTTGAAAACTGAGCCGCGAACAGACCACCACACGCATAGAAAATTCTCTGAACAAACGGGCAGAGTCTTCCCTATACATGTACGGCTAGGCGAATACAACAGTTAATCAGAGTAGATACAATCATAGTAACAGAACAGTAAACATAATCATCTACTCTATTACAACCACAAGGTTTAACATAGACATAAACATAAAGTATCGCAGTCTTAAATATCCACAACTACGCATACATCCACAGTCCTAGATATCCACAACTACTTATGATCAAAGTAAATGAACATATAACATGGAACTATAACTGGAAATGTCAAAAGCTGCCAGATGAGGCTGGCGAAAGGAACGACTCTAACGTGGTAGCTCTCCAAATCGCCCCGATATCCCAACACTTGACTGACATGGAAAAATGGTCGCCCAAGAGTGTGAGATACAACATAAATGTATCCCATTGGGCACGACGGGCCGAGAAATACCAAGTCGTACCTACCGGATACAATAATAAGCGGATAACGAAAACTGGAATAAATCAAGTACTGAGAATAACTGAGCATGCTGATAATATAAGCAGGTATAAAGATGTGTAAATAATAATGCATCAAAGTTGAAAACACAGATATACCCAATCTCTGCCACTGTTGGCCACAAGGGCCTCAGGCTAATGCCACACGGATGCACCAATATGCTATCATAACCCTATACACTCGGAGTGCACAAACTGAGCTCACGGGTCGATGTGACCTCTCTACCGATAAAGAACACCACTGCGATAAAGAACACCACTGCGGGTAGCTAATCCGTGGGTGTGCATGATTGAAAGCTAGCTTTATGGCAATCATAATGCTGATGCTCAAATCACGGTCTGAAGACCGAGCAGACGGCAAAAAGCCGAGATAATCCCTACTGGGATACTGATACTGTAAATAAGTCATGCCAAGTACTGAACTGGATCTCCTATTCTAAACATGCAGTGAAGAATAGAGACCAAACAAGCATGGCATATGTCCAGATAGATACAACTATATACTAATGCTGGAAATGAAAGCATAATGAAAAGCTCAACTGAAAGATCACAGATATCAACAATACAGGGGTCCGACCTACTATGGTACCCCATAGGGCCAAAATGCTAAAGCCCGGACCGAAGATAAACCCACCTCAAGGTAAACGGTCGCGGTATTCATTGGACGGCTCGCGGGCTGGCTTCTGACTGCTGGGGCCTACAATAAGATCATATGTCAGAAAAGAACTCACTCACACCCCACCCACTAACTCACTGTATACCGACAGGTAAAACGAGGAACTTCACTGAAGTCCCGGAATTCATCGAAATTTTCGGTATTCCGCCGACCGACTAACTATGGTCCAATCTATGCAAAATGACATCCAAATCTCGTGAAACTTCACATGCTGCCCCGGAACGTTAAATTAAAGACGTTCGGGCACTAACAACTGACTCTGTGTAACCCCGTGCACAGATGGTGTCATAAAGACCGAAAACGCCTCCGGAAGTCCGATTTCGGTTTCGGAAATCGCCGACGCAAAACAAAATTCACCAGATTCACTGGGACAGCGTCGGGAGCAGCCATGGACAGCTAGCAACCAACAGAAATAATCCACTATCCTCGAATTGTGTGTTTAACGCAAAACCGCCGATAAACCGATAATTTTGCCGATTTACGATTCGTTAAGCAAATTCCGCTCAACGAAAAGCAACAAACTTCCAACGAAAGGTGCAAAGATCACGTGCACGCTATCTACAGCAACCTACCAGGCTATAATTACATTTAGACCCCTGAACTTTGCTAAAATTGCATAACAACTTGTATTTAATCACTAATTAAACTCTTACATGCAATCTGAGGGCTTTTAAACTGAACCAAAATCATCACTAACTGAGCCTCGATGTTCTAAACATCATGCTCACTATTTGGGAGCAACTTGAGCCATGAAAACAATACTTGGTCCATGATTATTAAACATCTAGTGTGCTAAGTTTCTTAACTTGTAATTACATTCTCTACTTGTGTAACTTAGCGTGAGCATCATGCTCAAAGGACCACAGAGGTTCATAGGCTCACCTTCGGGGTGTCTCGGGGTTGCCGGAATCGTCGCCAGGGCAAGGTGGCCAACAACTCCCTTAGCTAGAGCTCGGTTTTGGCCGAGCTTGCACCAAGTTGGGTTCTAGCTTCAAACCTCGGCAAGCATGGGTTGCAAAGGGATCACAGAGGTGGCAGGAGCACCTCCCAACCCAGCCCCGGCGCTCCGGTGAGATGGTTGCCAAAGAAGATGACCTAAAGCCTTATTCAAGTGCAACAATGGCAAGTCGGCATTCAACCATTATAGGTCGCATGCAAATGGTTTGGAAGAGTGCTCTAGGCAAGGGAAGACTTACCAGGGGTTGGACGGTGCCGGAGAAGCGATGGCGGCGACGGGCGGGGTTGCTCGGCCAAGAGCACACTCCCGAAAGCTAGGGCTTCGACTTCCCAGAGATCGGCTGCACCGATCTCACCCAAACTTTATGGAGGTTTTCTTGATGTCCAGCAAAAGTTAACCGCCAAACTTGATCCGAGTTTGGACGACCAGATGGAGCTCGGGCACAGATCCGGCCAACTTTAGGTTTCCGGCGATCTTTTTCCACCCGCCGACAACCAGTTGCTCCCGGACCTCGGGGCTTCGCCTGGGGAGTCCCTAAGATGTCAGAAGAGGGATGATGGGGTTCAGGCAGCAAGAAAAATGAAGGAAAAGAGATGCCTACCTCGCCGGATCCGAGGAAGAAGAATAAAAGAGGAAGTCTCCCGGCGGCATGCGGCGGAGCCAGACGTTGGTGATCCGTCGGAGGAGGAGGCAATGTCGCAGCGCCTCCCCAATGGATATCTGAAACCTGGATGAGAGAAAAAAGAAGACGAAGAATATATTTGTAGGTGGAAGAGTTTTCTATTTTTACTCTCTAACTGGGAATGAATTTATAAGAACCAATAGACCCCTATTTATATCCCTTAGGCTTACAAAAGATAAGAAACAATAACAATTTTATTCTTAACCAAATTGGCTTTATCCAATTTGGTTTAACAACCCGATCCATCTAAAACTATCTCGATCCTTATCCTAACCGAAGTAGTTGTAACTGTCTCCACCTTATCCTCAATGGTTGAGACTTATCCGGAGTAGTTGTAACCGCCTCCGCCTTATCCTCAATGGTTGAGACTTATCCGGAGTAGTTGTAACCGCCTCCGCCTTATCCTCAATGGTTGAGACTTATCCGGAGTAGTTGTAACCGCCTCTCCCTATTCTCAATGGTTGAAACTTATCCAGAATTTAGATCGTCCCGGATCAGTTGGGGTTCCTCAGTTTGAATCTCTAGAGGAAGAGGGACTTCCCAGAAGACCTCAGGTGGAGAACCAATAGTTTTGGTTGATCCTTCTCCCTCAAACCCTAGATCAAGGCAAAACCTTGCTTCTTCTCCTATTCCGACGAGGGGAGGCGGCGGCCGACGGCGTAACGATCGAGGAAGACTCAGAGGGAGGTGAAGAGCTCGGAGGTGGTGGCTGGGTACAGAGATTTTCGGGCTAGGGTTCACATGAGGCAACCCTAACACCTATATATAGAATTTGCTACAAAATGCTCATTGATCCCTCTACAGCTAGTATTTAGAGCTGGGTCCTTCACAGGGACTTTGTCTCACATCTAGGTCCCTCTCTAAAGAATTTCATTGGATTCCGCATATAAAATGCAGGGACTTTTATAAAAATACGCCACTTTTCACCCTTTTTCATGTTTTTCGAAACAACCGGGTCGTCAAATTGAAAAACGGACACCACCATGACGTCCGGCTCGACGAAACCTATCGAGTAACGATTTTGGTTCGCTGAGATTAGGTCCCAATTAAAATTAAATCCATTATTTATAGTGAATTATACTGTTCAACACGCTTTTCGATGATCTAGGCTCATCAAATATAAATTTTGACTATGCCATTGCGCTCAGATCGACGAAACCGTTTGAATCGACTATCTGGATCGTCGGATTCGGACTCCAGACGGTCGATCGACCGACGTTGGCTGAAGGGGGATTCAAGTCAGGGGTTACTATTCACGACTTAAGTCGTGGGCCCTACCTCGCTTTTCGCTGTTTTCGGGGGGATTCAAGTCAGGGGTTACTATTCACGACTTAAGTCGTGGGCCCTACCTCGCTTTTCGCTGTTTTCGAGACGATCCATCCGTCAAATCGAAAATCGGTCTGCACCATCTTTAATCAACTCGATGTGACGGTTCTACTGGCGATTTTAGTTTTTTTTTATTATTATTAATTTTCAAAACTCAAATTTTTCGAGTATTACAGCTTAAGTCTAGTTATTATTACTAGTATTAATGTCTCTTATAAATCCAAGCACAACCTCATTCCCATCCGATGTGGGACTATTGGAGTGTCACAAAATCCAAGCACAACCTCATTCCCATCCGATGTGGGATTATTGGAGTATCACAAACTCCACCCGTTTAGGTCTGACGTCCTCGTCAGCCTAAACACACACACAACCCAAGATCACCAGGCGATGTGAGACCTATCTCGCTAGCCTCGTCATTCAGACCCTGACATAGTCCGTCACCTTGTCTTTCGAACCCTGGCCCAGCCGAAACTAGCCATACA
>CM055081.1:3662311-3672311 GCA_029204045.2 Tillandsia leiboldiana
CTGTTTAATTTTATAAATGTTGTATTGAATTTTTTAAATAATATCTTTTTACAAATTGCTAATATTGCAATTAATGGAAAATATTACATATTTACCCGAATTTTAAATATTTTAGATGATGATGATGATTATGAAGATTATTGTGGGAAAAATTAGCATACAATATAATTCAAATTTTATATAGTATTTAATTTAATAATTTAGATATATTACAATGAATATTTAAATTACACTAATTAACACTAATTTTTCATTTTTAAAATTCTTATATGTTACCCGGAAAAATTATTCGTCGCCGCCGGCTTAAAAAATCTCTCCCCCGTACCGCATCCTCGTTCCCAACGCAAAATAAATAATTAATCAAAATTTTACAAGTAAAATTAATGAACACTAATTAAAACACTAATTAACAGTAAATATTGATTTTTACGAATTAAATATTTTATCAGAGAAATTAATTAAAATTTGGTTGCCATATTAATCATTTTTTACATATAAATAATTAACACTAATTTTATATATTATCTAATTAATTACATTATAAATACTACAATTATTATATTTAAAAAGTTATAATACAATATATAATTACCAATTTTTACCCACACATAAAAAGGTAAAAGGGCATTTTGGTCTTTTTACTCAAAAGTCAACTATTTATACCCTTTTATTCTTCAATCCCAACCAAACACTATTTTTCTTATACCTGAATTATCTTATATCCCAACCAAACACTTTTTTCATTTATCCTACCTTATACTCAACTTTATACTTATACCTGGTACTACTAATTCTCACTAATTCTCACTAATTCTCGAACCAAACGCAGCCTAGAAGATCGCTATAATCCTAACCGCACATTTCTTCATTCAAGGACCGAAAACTTATGAGTACGAAAAGATATATATATATATATATATATATATATATATATATATATATATATATATATATATATATATATATGGATATATGGTAAGCATATATAGACACGAAAACAAAAGATTAAATAGAAAAATTTAAAACATTGTTTTAAAACTCCCGTTCCAACTTATCAGAAAAAAAAAAAAACGATCATTTTCAACCCTAATATAAGAATCTATCAGCAGCAATCAGAATAGAAAATTAATCCACTTGGGATTAAAATCTAAGACATAAATAGGAATGTAATGAAATTTAGAGAGAGTGGGAGAGAGAGCTCACGTTCTATGAGCTACGACGACGGCGACGATAGTGGCGGATGAGGAGGAGGAGTAGGCGGAGAAGCGGAGGATTCTGATCGGCGATGGCGGTGGCAGTGGTGGCGATGGGTAGGGGTGGATCATGAGCGACACCCCTTGTGCGACTGACGAAGGCGAGGATTGGGTCTAGGGTTCCGGAAAGGTCAGAGGTGGAAAATTTTCAACGACAGAGAATCGGATTAGGCGAGGGTGGCCATGAAGTGGATAGTGGAGATTTTAATCTTGGAGAATGAAGAGAATGAGGAGGGCAAGGAGGCTTGGAGGTTCTCCACGGTGGGAAGGATGAATGAAGGATCGAGGGTGGAGGGGTGGAGGGAGAGGGCTTCGTTGCCGACAGAGATGGCGAAAAGGGAGGTGGCGGCATAGAGAGAGAGAGAAGAGGAAGAAGAAGAAGAAGAAGAAGAAGAAGAAGGAAAACTCAAAATAGGGGAGAGCGAGAGAGAAGAGAGAATGATGTTGGTCATAGCATCGGAGTTTTTATGGTCGGGTGTGAATCGTGTGTAGAATTTGATTTTAGATATATAAGTGGCTCATTGGGTTTCAAATTTATGATTTATTTATTAGGAATTGGAAATGGAAATAGTCAAAAAAAAAAAAAAAAAAAAAAAAAAAAACCGGCTCAATAGGGTCGGGAATGAGAAGAGTCCCACACAACTATTTAAATTAAAGAAATGATGACACGTGGCTAAATAAGAGAATTAATATAAAGTTATAGAAGATTATGGCTAATTTTTTATATAATATGTGAAAATAAAAATTAAAACTTCTGCTTTGGTCAAGTGGCAAAGCTCAATTATTGACACAAAAAAATCTTATTTAAAATAATTAATAATATATATATATATATATATATATATATATATATATATATATAGCAATGCTAGCTGTACATTCCAAAAATGGATGTATATCTTGCACCCTTTCATCTAAGTGCTATTATTAGCCCCTCGTCGTCTTGTCAACTTTTTTTTCTTTTTACTATTAAAACCCCCAAGGAATTTGTGAACCCTAGGATGAAAGGGTGTAAATCATACACACCCTTTTGGGGTGTACACCTAGCATTTTCCATATATATATATATATATATATATATATGTGTGTGTGTGTGTGTGTGTGTGTGTGTGTAGGTGTGTGTGTAGAGCTAGACTGGAATATTATTAATAGCACCAGGTCATTGGTGCCATTAAGTTTTTAACCCTTAGATTAAAAGATGTGTGGTTTAGATGATAGTGGGTCCCTAGGGTTTAATAGGTGGTTGGGAAAATAGTAAAATCTAACGAGTAAAAATGATTAAAGAGATTGATCTAAGGGTAGAAAACTTGATAGCACCAAATACTTGGTGCTATCGATAGTATAGTAGCCAGACTATATATATATAGTAGAGCTTATATGCTTTTAAAAGTATAAGCCCATCCATAGTTGTAAATTTTTTACCATTGGATTTGTATTGAGATTTGTGTTTTTGTAAAGTCAACTAAAGAGAGAGAAAGATAAAGTAAAAAACCACAAATCCAATACAAATCCAATGGTAAAATATTCACAAGCATGAATGTGTTTGTGCTTTTAAAAGCATATAAACTATATATATATATATATATATATATATATATATATATATATATATATATATATATATATATATATATATATATATAGTCCGGCTAGTATACTATCGATAGTACCAAACATTTGGTACTATTAAGTTTTCTACCGTTAGATCAGACCCTTTAATTATTTTCACCCGTTAGATTTTACTATTTTCCCAACCACCCATTAAACCCAAGGGGCCCACTATCATCTCAACCACATATCTCTTAATTTAACGGTTAAAAACTTAATAGTACCAATGACTTGGTACTATTAATAGTATTCCAGCCTAGCTCTATATATATATATATATATATATATATATATATATATATATATATATAGTAGAGTTTATATACTCTCAAAAATACAAGCCCAAATATACTTGTAAATTTTTTATCCTTGGATTTGCATTGAGATTTGTGTTATTTACTTTTTTTTTCTCTCTTTTTAGTTGACTTTACAAAAACACAAATCTCAATACAAATCCAATGGTAAAAAATTTACAAGCATATTTAGAGTATATAAGCTCTACTATATATATATATATATATATATATATATATATATATATATAGAGAGAGAGAGAGAGAGAGATAGAGAGAGAGAGACTGAGGGAGAGAGAGAGAGAAAGAGCCCGGCTACTATGCTATCGATAGCACCAAGTATTTGGTGCTATCAAGTTTTCTACTCTTAGATCAACTCTTTTTATCATTTTCATCCGTTAAATTTTACTATTTTTTCAACCATCCATTAAACTCAAGGGGCCCACTATCATCTCAACCACACATCTTTTAATCTAAGGGTTAAAAATTTAGTAGTATCAATGACTTGGTGCTATTAATAGCATTACAACCTAGCTATATATATATATATATATATATATATATATATATATATATATATATATATATATATATATATATATATATATATATATATATATAAAATTAAAAAAAATTAAACTGTCATAGAAAGAGAGAAAAATAAAAAAGAGATTTGAGTATGTCATTAGTACATCTAAATGGTATTATTTTGTGCATTACTTTTGCCGAGGTTTCTTTAGCAAATATAAATTACCCTTAATTACACTGTACTCAACATTTTTTTTTGACATTCTACACTACAATTTTTTTTTTTTCAAATGCGTCATTCATATATTCTTTTTTTTTTTCTCAATTCCTACACTGTAAGTAATGAATATATCTTTTAATATGAAAGCTATTAAAAAATACTGATTAAAAATAGTTTGATAAAAGTTTTCGGTGAATCTACTATGAAAATTAAATTTACATTTTTTCTACTATTTAATCAGCCCCTCTTAATAAAGTTGTTAGATTTTATCTGTAATAATTTATTTGTTACTATTAATGTAGATATTAGCAAAAAAGAAAAAAATGGTTAGTGATAGCTATAAAAAAAACAAATAGCCCAAGGTCGGAAAATGAAAATAAATTTAAAATATAATGTGGAGATTGATAAAATACATGGTTAATTTTCTGAGTATCTTTTCTTCTATCTATTTCTAATTTTATAGATATTCCTAAAAATTATCAATATCAAAAATACTTTTTAAATTTTATAAAATTATTCAAATTACTCTTATTATCTAATTCCGTTTAAAATTTCGTCGTTTCAGTTTCGCATATGGAGCATTTTAGAGCTTGGCCATATGGTTTTAGGATTTTAGGGTTCATGGATTTTAGAATTTTCAGATTTAAGTGTTTTTAGAGTTAGGGTGTGCTTGGTTGGCGTAATATATATATATATATATATATATATATATATATATATATATATATATATATATATATATATATATATATATATATATATATATATATATATATATATATATATACATATATATATAGAAAATTATTTTTCAGCTTAAAAATTTACTTTTTATGTTTATTTAGCCGTAAAAAAAATTTCGAATAACTATTTTTATAAATTTGAGAAAAATAAAATATTTATATTTTCTATCGTGCGAAAAATTAAAAGTCAAGTTGGATAATATTTTTTCCATTTATTTTTTTCTACCGGACCAAAGGAATGTGAAAAAAAAAATTCTTCAACCAAACAAGTGTTGATGAAAAAAAAAAAAAATTTTTTCCCCACAAACCGACTGCTAGAAAACATGTAACTTTTTTTTCCACCAAAAAGTTATTTCCACGAAAAATTATTATTCAAGATTTTACGTACAACCAAACACGCCCTTACAGGAATTTAGATGTTTAAAATTTGTTGGGTTTTAGGGTGTAGGGCCACGGGTATAAAAATCTAATTAAGAGTGCGTGCAAAATAATTTCATTAGTATTTTACGTAATCAAAATATTAATTATAATTAGCCTAAAACGAACAAATTAGTCATATTTGTTAACTTTCTAACGAACATGGGCAAAAAAAGAATGTTTACGATATTATTTATGAATTTTTAGAAACAATGCTAAAATTAACTAGTTTAAAAAAAAAAAAAAAAAAAAAAAAAAAAAAAAAAAAAAAAAAAAACATTTGTGATATAGTTAAGCCTAAATATAAAGCACTTTTAATAGGGGCTCTAAATTTCCTCAACTCTCTACCAGCAGGTGAAATAAACTTTCGTGTTATCCAATTCAACAATTACACTTGTCCAAAATAAGGCGAAAAAACTTTGTGAGATTGCGTATGATTACAAACAACATATATAATAAACCTAAAATTGCAAAATCTCCGAGAGAGATCTCTCCTAGCAGTTATACCCAGCATGGATAAAATCAGTAAGGCTACAGGATCTACAGTACCTACGCGGCTATTTGTACCATCCGGCGAGGATGTACCTCAACCAGAAGCATACAAGGCATGCCATAGCCTGCAAAGGGAGAAAAATAGTAATAATAAAATGGGTGATAAAATAGTATTTGAGATTTCGAATGAAAATCGAAATAAATCATTTTTATTTCTATTATTAGTGTTTGGATTGACCGACTACCATCTTCGTGGTGGGTGGGAGTGATTGAGGAAAAAAATAAAATTCTACTGATACTTATTTAAATTTAAATATAAATTATATAAATTCATTAGATTAAATCATAATTTTAATTTTGAATTGAAAATGTAAATTTTAAATTTTAAAATTAAATTTCTTAAATTTTAAATTAATAGTTTTAAATTTAAATTTTAACTTTGACCTTGAATTTAAATTATAAATTCAAATTTTAAATTCGACTTGTAAGTTCAAATTTTGATTAAAATTTGAATGACAAATTAAAATTTTTTATAAAAATTTTAATTTGGACATATTCCAATTTCAATTCCGATTCCGATTCCTCTTATGAACCAAACAAAATGTTGTTCTTATAATTCCCCGTTTTCGATTCCGACCCGTCTCATTCCTATTCCGATTTCGATTCCTTTTCTAAACCAAACCTGCCCCAACTGTTTAGATTTTTTTCAAACCACATGAACAGATACATTAATTTGCTGAATGCGCAGGAGTTTAAACTACCAATCACAATTTTTTTGCATGAACATAGAACATACCTGAAAAATAAGAAGTTTGACGCAAAGAGCCCTTTCTGTGCACCGACCAAACAGTCTAAGGAATAGGTTAACGAGGGTCCCATCCTTCGTCCCTGTCAAGAGTCCTGTTTGCGGATCAAACCTGCGAAAATTTAAGAGGAGAAATGGGTTTCCAATATGGTAACGAAGGAAATGTTGCATTAATTTCTGATCCTTCCAAGTTTGAGATAAGATAAATAGAAGGGGAAAGTGACTCTACTTTGGCAGACGATGCCTTGGACAAGGGATAATCTTAAAGAGCTGCGAGAATTGGAAATTAAAAAAGAAAAAGAATGAGTTGCATTAGCTGAAAAGGATCAAATCTAAGAGGAGAAAAGAGAGCATTAGCTGTACATACCTGTGGACACGAGTAGAGGAAATTCAGAACCTGAGGCAAAAAGAAGAGCAGAAGTGTCTCGCTGCAAAGAGACACATGATAAGTTAAACAACATGTTCACACTAACATGATGAGTGCTATTTTTGGTGCATATGTCTATAAAGCCTTCGCCTTGTGCTATGTGTAGATAGCTAAGCAAGCACCAGGCAATTAATTTACGCAATTGTTTTCGCACCTTGCAATGACAAGCATATTTACAAACAATACCATCGACATGAATAAAGTAATGAACCTGTTGCTCTCATCGCAGAAACCTAAGTCTGAAGGGCTCTGCTTATGAAAAACTTGTAATCATACATTCTGTTTGACATGATTAACAAGGAAATTAGGGACACAACTCTTACAATATGGAAGGACTAAACCAATTGAAAATGTGGGTTTGCTTTTGCTTTACGAATATATAGCACCAATGACTAGTGATATTAATAGTGTACTAGTATAGATACCCGCGCTTTGCACCGGATAGATATTGTTAAAATAAAAATACTACAATATAGACAATCATATAACAATCAACCTAATATAATAATTTGAAGTGTAAGGCACAATCAATACTGTAGCTACCGATATTGCGTACTTTGTTGGAATAAAATATAAAAATAACATAAAAAATCAAAATGTGGTAACTATATCACACATATTATTCAAAAACTATAGAAAATAGTTCTTGTGATATCTTTGCTTTGACGATCTTTATTTCTCTTCTTCATCGCTTTCAAAGCATTATTATGTAACAAAAAAAAAAATCAGCATTGTAGGCATGATGAAGCTAAGCAGGAGGAATACATATATGCCTTACCGTAGTCTTCCATACAATGTTTGATTTTGGATTGATTGCACGTACGCATAGATGGAATAAATAGGCATGCACGCATATACAACATTTAATTTTGGATTGTAGGGAGGAGGAGGGATGTAACGGTCAGGGGGGTAGAGGAATCGACAGAGAGAGAAGATTGAATCGACGGAGAGGGGAGAGGGTGTCGGATCATTGGCGCTAACCATTAATCCCAAAAGCTCGAGCTGTTAGAAATATGCAACCAATTCACTTAAAGCGTACAAACACAGCGCCCACGGATCTCGACCGAACTCAACCCACCTGGACGTTAGGTCTATTGTTGGACCTCTTGCCGTTAGGTCTATTGTGGACCACAGCCCCACAACTTATTTAGCTCACCCAACTCAACTTATTAGTCTCCTGGGCCTATTGTCACGGGGCAGGAAGTTGGACCTATTTTAACCCATAAATAAATAGCCAACAGAGGGGAGCCAACAGAGGGGAGAGGGCAGAACATTTAATTTTGAATTGGAGGGAAGAGGAGGAATGTAATGGTGAGGGGGGTAGAGGAATCGACAGTCGGTTCAAAAAAGGGATTTGGTTCAAAAAAAATTAAAATGAGAGGTTTAAGAAAGAAATTAAGAGGCGAGAGGTTTAAGAAAAATTTGTCACGTATTAGAAAAAAATTGAGGATTGAGAGGTTTAAGAAAAAAATTAAGAGGAGAGATTTAAGGAAAAAATTAAGATCTGAGAGGTTTAAGAAAAAAATTAAGAGGAGAGAGGTTTGAGAAAGAATCAACTCAGAGGGGAGAGAAGCAATCTTATAAGAAATTTATAATTATAAATTCATATTCAGATTTCAAATTTAAACTTTAACTTAAATTCTAGATATTAATTTTAAAATTAAAATTTAATATGTAAATTTGAATTGAAATTTTAAACTTATTTTTAATTTTGAAATCAAAATTAAAATTCAATTTCAATTTTGAATTCAAATTTTAAATTCAAATATATATTTTGAACTCAAATTTTAAAATGTGATTGAAAATTTTTAATATAATTTAGACTTTAAATTTAAATTTGAAATCAATCTAATTTCGAATATCAAATTTAAAATTCAAATTAAATTTTTTATTTTAATTTTGATTTCTAATTCAATTTTAAAATCATAATTGAAGCTTTAAATTTGTATCCGAAATTCAGCTTTCAAATTTTTTATATCAAACCTAAAATTCAAATTATAGGGCTCAGGAGGAGAGGGCAAAGGCCAAAAGCCATTTCAAAATCTTTTTTTAATATTTTAAATTTTTTTATTTTATTTTTAACCTTTTTAATATTAATATTAATATTATAAAATATATAGTTATTTTCGGAAAAAAAAAATTAGATAAATTTTTTAAAATAATTTTAATTAAGAGGAGAGAGGTTTAAGAAAAATTTGCCACGTGTTAGAAAAAGATTGAGGATTCATATAGTTTTATAGATAGTAGCCTAGTTTCGAATGAGTCCGACTACTATACTATCAATAGCACCGAGCACTTTGTGCTATCAAGTTTTTTGCCATTAGATATACCCCTTTGACCATTTCCACCACTTAGATCATACTATTCCACCAACCATCCATTAAACCCTAGGGGACTACCATCATTCTAACTACACATCCCTTCATCCAAAGAGTCGAAAACCTAATAGCATCAATGACTTGTACTATTAAAAATATAGTTGCCTAGTTACGAATATATATAGTTGAGCAGGAATACTATCGATAGCAAACAGGCGCCGTTGCTACCAATTTGTTTTCGATGGAGCCTACGAATCGACGATCGGTACCGTTAAACATGATCTAGATCACTGGAAATACTAGAAATCAAATTTCAAATCTTTTCGATATCATTCACCTACTGATCAAAGGGTTGCAAAATTTATAATTTTAATGTTAGATATAAGACGTTTGCTCGTTTGACGGTGTAAAGAAATCTAATTTAATTAAATTTTGATTAGAAAAATTTTTAAATTATTTAAAACAAGATCTATAGTCTTGATCTCGATTACAAGAATCTTATCATAATTTTCTGAAGGATATATATTTTTAGTCGTTCATTTTTGCATCCACTTTATGCATAAAAGAATAATATCGAAAACATAAAATTTGATTTCAAGATACTTCCAATGGTCTAGATCATGTTCAACGGTGTCGATCGTCAATTTAAAGCATTTGAAATTTCTAAAAACTAAATTTCATAATTTTTTAACGCCATTTATCTTGTGTTCAAAAGATCTCAAAATTGACAACTTTTAGCAGCCAATAAATGATACTTGCTAGTTTAACGGTGTAAAAGAATCGGAATTGGTTGAAAATTCGACAGAAAATTCTATTCGCTATCTAGATAAGATCAATAATTTTGATCTTGAATTTAAAAACCCTATCCACTATTTTTAAGAGGTCGTTCGATTTTG
>CM055081.1:3677311-3682311 GCA_029204045.2 Tillandsia leiboldiana
CACCCTCAGGGTGAGCCTCGGAGTTTCTTTGACCTACTAAGCATGATGCTCACCCTAAATTTGGGTTTGGTCAAGTGTTAGTAAGAAAAGTAGCAACTTGAGCCTTTTTGCATAGTATATGTTGACCCGAAGTTTTTCTCGGGTCTCGCGCTGCTCCCAAATGGTGAGCACAGCGTTCAGTGCATCGAGGCCCACTTACTGGTGGCCTCGATTCAGTTCAAAAGCATTCAGAAATGAAATGCAAGCTTAAAAGGCCTCAAATAGCATGTATTTATGCAATTTTGTGAAACCCTAGGGGTCTAAATGCAATTGTGACTTGCTTGGCTTTTTGGGCTGTGTGCCCATGATCTCTAAACCCTTCGTTGGAGATCCGACGGCTTTTGTTGAGCGGGAATTAGATTCTGAGCCGTAAATTGACAAAATCGTCGGTTTATCGGCGATTCGGCATTAATCACGCAATTCGAGGAATTGTGGTGATTAATTATAATTGCCAGATGTCCTTGGCTGTTCCCGACGCTGTCCTGGCTGGTCCAGTGATTTCAGTTTCGCGTTGGCGACTTCCGGAGCCGAAATCGGCTTATCCGAAGGTGTTTTCGGTATTTATGGCACCATATGAGTACAGAGTCGCACCCAGTAAAGTTTGAGTGCCCGAACGTCTTCAGTGGAGCGTTTCGGGGCAGCACATCAAGTTCCGTTAAATTCGGAGACCTATAGTTACGGATCGAATCATAGTGATCGATCGGCGGATTTCCGAAAATTCCGAAAGATCCCGGGACTTCAGCGAAGTTCCCCGTTTAGCTTGTCTGCACTCAGTGAGTCAGTTGGTTGGGTATGAGTGAGTCTTTTTCTGACCTGTGATTATGATTTAGGTCCCAGCAGTCAACCGCCAGCTCGTGAGCCATCCAGCGGTCACCGTGATCGTCTACCCTGAGGTGGGTTTATCTTAGGTCCGGGCTTTATCATTTCGGTCCTATGGGTTTCGTGGTAGGTCGGACCCCTATTTTTGGTGTAGCCTTGATCCTATAGTTGAGCCTTTCTATTTGCTTTCATTCCAGCATTCAGTCATTATAGCTATGTTGCCTTGATCTTACAGTTGAGCTTATTGATTGCAATCATTATCAGTACTTAGTATATATATAGAGATACACACCGGGATATATGCCATGCTTGCTTGGACACTAGCTTAGTTGTATCAGCATTTCCTATGCTTTTACTGCATGTTTAGAATAGAAGATTCAGCTTTGGTTGCATGGCATGAATAGCATAATTGCCCTGAGGTTCTGTGAGACCGACAGTGGCTTTTGGCCTGAGGTTCTGTGAGACCAATAGTGGCATTTGGCTAGAGGTTCTGTGAGACCGATATTTGCTTTTGATTGGGTACTCCGATCCGGGCATTCGCATAGTGTAAGCTTTTGTGGTACCGTGGTTGATTGGACCCTTTGGTTGCATCGCTAGCCCTGTCTATTGTTTCTTTTCCGCTTTCGTTATATCATATCCATTTTCAGTGTAGTTGGCACTCTTAATATAGTGTGACCTTTTATTTGCTTACCTACGTGTCTTACTCAGTATTATTAGATACTCTTGCATTTATGCCATATGCCACCTACTGCTAGATTTCACTTGTCATTATTTTCAGTTTTACCTTGCATGATAGAGTAGGTGGATTTTTCATTGCTACAGTATGTACTTTTGATATATTTGATCCCGTTTGGGAGTTTTCGGCGATTTGCCGTGTTTCCGGTCTTCCGACCGCGAGCTTGAGCATCCGCATGAGATCGCTATGCACCAGCTGTACATTTCACGTACACTAGTGGGCTGATCCCCCACAATGGTGTTCTTTACCGGTAGAGTGGTCTACGAGACCCGTGAGCCCGTTTTACATAGCTTCACCTGTGGGACCGGACGATATTGAGCCCCTTTTTGTTATCAGTCAGCAAGTGCGGGGTACATGTCAGACTTGGTTCGGCACTAGCCTGAGGTCCTCATGACCAACAGTGGCATCTGATTGGGTATCCTTACTTATGATAATATTAACGCATGTTTACAGCTTTGATATTTATGATTATCATATTTGCTCTGTTCTATAGCATGATCAGTATTATTGTTCATTGAGATTGACCAGGATTATCCGTTTGCCAGTTATTGCATGATCAGCTTCATATGAGAATACTCTGTTTTATTGTTTAGCAAATGATTGACGGTACTCTAGATTACAGCTTTGACAGTTATGCATTTTCATACCTGCCTGATTTACAGCATGATACCTTGACATTGTCCTGATTTATCTGATGATTAGTTAGCATGTTCAACTTCCTTCATGAGTATCTGATGATTGATGGTACTCTAGATAATTGAGAGAGAGAGAGAGAGTACAATTACACAAATCTCAATACAAATCCTATGGTAAAAAATTCACAAGCATGAATGAGCTTGTACTTTTGAAAGTATATAAGCTCTACTCATATATATATATATATATATATATATATATATATATATATATATATATATATATATATATAGAGAGAGAGAGAGAGAGAGAGAGAGAGAGAGAGAGAACTAGGCTGGAATACTATCGATAGCATCAAGTCATTGGTGCTACCAATTTTTTAGCTCTTGGATTAAGGGATGTGCGGTTATGATGATAGTGGTCCCCTAGGGTTTAGTAGGTGGTTGGTTGAATAGTAAAAATCCTAGGGGACCACTATAATCCCAACCGCACATCCTTTCATCCAAGAGCTGGAAACTTGGTAGCACCAATTGCTTGGTGCTATCGATAGTATTCCAGCCGGACTATTATATATATATATATATATATATATATATATATATATATATATATATATATATATATATATATAATTGAGCTCCTATGCTTGTAAAAGTACAAAGTTATTTGTGCTTGTGAGTTTTTTACCATTGGATGTAGGAATGTGCGGTTAGGATGATGGTGGGCCCCTTGGGTTTAGTGGGTGGTTGGTGCAATTAGTGCTTGTACAAGCACAGTAGTCGGACTCTATATATATATATATATATATATATATATATATATAGAGAGAGAGAGAGAGAGAGAGAGGGAGAGAGAGCTACTATACTATTTATAGCACCAAGTCATTAGTACTATTAGGTTTTCGGCCCTTAAATGAAGGGATGTGCGGTTAGGATGATAGTAGTCCCTTAGGGTTTAGTGGGTGGTTGGTGGAATAACATGATCTAAGTAATAGAAATGGTTAAAGGGGCATATCTAATGGTAGAAAACTTGATAGCACCAAGTGCTTTGTGCTATTGATAGTATAGTAGCCGAACTTTATATATATAGAGAAAGAGAAAGAGAGAGAGCAAAAGAGAGAGCTAGGCTGAAATACTATCAGTAGCAAACGGGCTCCGTTGCCACCCATTTGTTTTTGATGATGGAGCTTCCAAAATGACGATTCGCACCGTTAAATATGATCTAAACTATTTAAACTATCTAAATATTAAATTTCATGTTTTTTCAATATTCTTTTCTTGTCCATCAAGTGGACAAAAAAATAAACGGTTGAAAATGAATTTCCTTCAAAAAATGATGATAGGAGTCTTGTAATCAAGATTAAGAATATAGATCTTGTTTTAAATAGTTTAAAGAATTTTCTAACCAAAACTCGATTAATTTAGATTTCTTTACACCGTTAAACAAGCAAAAGACTCATACCAACCATTAAAATTATAAATTTTGCAACCCTTTGATCATTAGGTCAATAATTGAAATTTGATTTTTAGATACTTTCAGTGATTTAGATTATGTTCAACGATACCGATGGTCGATTTGAAAGCTCCATCATCGAAAACAAATTGATGGCGTCGAAGCCCGTTTACTACTGATGGCATTCAATCTCTCTCTCTATATATATAGAGAGAGAGAAAGAGAGAAAGAGAGGTATATAGAGAGAGAGAGAGAGAGAGAGAGAGAGTTGAGCTGGAATGCTATCGATAGCAAACTGGCTCCGTTGCCACCCATTTGTTTTCGATGATGGAGTTTCCAAATCGACGATCGGCACTATAAAATATGATCCAGACCATTTAAACTATCAAGAAATTAAATTTCAAATCTTTTCGACATCGTTGACCTAATGATCAAAGGGTTGCAAAATTTATAATTTTAGTAGTAGATATGAATCTTTTGCTAGTTTAACAGTGTAAAGAATTCTAAATTAATTAAATTTTGATTAGAAAATTCTTTAAACTATTTAAAACAAGATCTATACTCTTGATCTTGATTACAAGACTCCTATCATTACTTTATGAAGGATATTCATTTTCAGCCGTTCATTTTTGTGTCCACTTGATGGACAAGAAAATAATATCAAAAAAACATGAAATTTAATTTTCAGATAGTTTAAATGGTCTAGATCATATTTAACGGTACCGATCATCGTTTTGAAAACTTCATCATCGAAAACAAATTGGTGGCAACGAAGCCCGTTTGCTATCGATAGCATTCCAGCTCAACTATATATATATATATATATATATATATATATATATATATATATATATATATATATATATATATATGTATGTGTGTGTGTGTGTGTGTGTGTGTTATAAAAAAAGTAAAGGTGTCCGTGGACCAGGTCGGGTCTGAGTAGTTGCTATACTGTACCCTTACTCTAAAAAAAAATAGGTAGGAAAAAAAAATATACTCTACCCATTTAACTTCAGGTCGAGTCTGGGTCTAGGTACTTAAATTATTAATATACCCCTCGGGTCTATTTAAGCGGGTATGAATAATGACTACCCATATACTACCCGCTTAAGATCGGGTATGGGTCGGATACTGATCGAGTCTAGATCGGATATGGGTACCCATATATATACATTTTTTATAAGTATTATTAAATAGTTTATGGACAAACCATAAATCTTTTACTATAGAAAACTCACGTTCTAATAAGTTGTACTCAGTCCAATAAAATTCGTTTAAAAGAAAGAATAAAATATCCCATTACAAGAAAAAGCAC
>CM055081.1:3687311-3692311 GCA_029204045.2 Tillandsia leiboldiana
AACAAAATTTCAACCAAAGCCTGGCAATGAAATCAGAATATATAATAATCACACATTTTCTCACGCGCAAAAGTGATGGTTTCAGGAGGATAAATAAGGTTTGAGTGAGGCAAACTTCAGAAGCATCACTCTAGACAAAACTCAGAACTAGACGAGAGATAATGTGTCATCGGAATATTTGATTTCATTGCGACGAGAACTAAGGTGATGCCTTTTCCAACATTTAAATGAGCTGAGGTTCACTAGAGATCAAAGATTTTGGAAGGAAAAACAAGATGTTTCTTTTGTCCGTTCCAGGCGAAAGGAAAATAAAGAAATCGTTGATATATTCAAGATAATTATGTATTTACAAAAAACCGTCTCAATTCATCCTATTTCATCAAATCCGGGATGTGATATGGTTCCGAAGGATGAATCATATATGGACCATCTTGAAAAAGAAAAAAAAAGAAAAAAAAAGCACAATTAATATAACTTGTACAGAAAATTAGTATGTTTGTAATCTCAAATAGAACTAGTTTGACAGTCCAAAATCTGAAATTCATCTCATTAATTACATCAAACAAAACAAGCACTTGGAAAAGGCTAATGAGTTGTAGGTAGGTTTACAATTTCATTCTTTTTCCTTTAAGCCCTGCTTGGATGTTGGAATAAGTTATCCTTGACTATGCGTGATTGAAGTCAAAAAGTTTAATTTTTGCTCCTTGAAAGGTCTTGTCACCCATACTTTGGTAGGATAACGTATCTCACCTACAAGGGAGAGTGGAATACGTCATTCCATTCTAAACATCTGATTGCATTTCTCATCTACCAAATACTACAACTTTTAAGTAAATCAAAGGTATATCCGGAATAAGATATTCATGCATTCAAACAGGGCCTTGAGGATAGCCTCCGAATGTTTAGGTAACAGGATAAATTGAAGAGAGATGACCACTCTTAGTTAAGACCATGTAACTTCGAGATAAGAGATAAGAGACATTATTTGCTCTTGTGACTCTTAAGTGGACTACCTGACTACATAAACATGAGTTTTGAGACAATTTTCATGGAACACCGTGAAAATGCAAATAGGTGTGTAGGATATAAAAATAAAATTTATAGGAGTATTTGTGGGGTTCACAGATGTAAAGAAAAGAATGAATTTTGCAAAACAACTCTACAATATCCCATACAGTATCATAGAAGCCAAAAATTAACAGAAAATAAATTTTAATTACATTCTCAAGCAAGTCACTTTATAAACCCAAAGCAAAAACTCTCACTAAATGAATAAATAAAACAACTCAACAACTCATAAAGAGCATTACACGACTCAACAACTCATATATGCTTTTAACATGATACTCAAAACAAATTACTTAAATGAAGATGCAGAAGCCCAAACTAATTAAGGTCTAGCCTACTAGTAGCAAAACAATGGGATAATTGTTCAAGAAAAGCTATTTATCACAATTAAATTCACCCGCTTAACTACAAACAACTATTTTGGGAGAAAATAAAATTTCTCTATGCTTGCAAATTATCTGGACTTGACAGACTAACTTGTGTGTTGTAAAATGCTAAACAATTCACTAACATATTGCTGAAGGGCGAGGAATGGAAAAACATACGTTGGAGTCAGATGTGAAGTTGAAATGCTGAAACAATATAGCAATGACCAAGTAGACAATTCCAATGACAATACCAAGTGACTCAGGCCTGAAATAGAAGCAGCATTAGGATTAGTCAAAATGGACTGGAATTTGAAAATTGAGCATATTTGGCCAGTGCCCATTAAAGTGTCCATTAAGGAGTCCAGTTGATATCACAGATTGGATAAAACTTTCAAGTTGGCCAGCTAATAACATGTAATTGATGTACATACCAAATATTGTTGTATTGTAATGGACCCATGCAGTTTGACATATATTAGACAAATGCACTGTAAGTGTAAACATTATAACAGTTTGGAAAGTGTTATTCAGACTGTTAAAGATATATAAATCAACTTAAATTGCAAGATAACACGAGATCGACAGCCACTATTTGTTACATCCCTATTACAGAATAAATTCAAGAAAGACCAAAACAGAAACGATAGTTGAACAATCACATGGAACAAGAAACCAATAGAGAAGTAAATACTTGAGAGTTTCTCAATGGTAAAAAAGTCTAAATATCTAAAAGTTGTAGCAAATCAATAAGGAACAGATTAATATAGCATAGCAAATATAATAATATAAGGCTCAAAACACTTCGATTTAATTATATAAGGTCCAAAACAGTTTGAGAATCATCGAGGCCAATTTCTACTTTTCTAGGAAGTTTAGCGAGCAACATGGCACAACAGAAGTGCTAGAAACCAGCAATTTTTCCATCCAATTAAAATCTGTTAGCTGTTTAGAATCAAAGCATGATGCAGAAGCTTCCACAACCTATTGAAATCTGTTATTCCTTCCACAACCAACTGAAAGGTCAAAGGACCATTGATATATTATAAGCTAAAATAAGAGAAAGAAAACCCTGTTGGCTTGGAGTTTAGTATCAGAAGCTAGCTACTGGTGAAGAAATTGAAATATCAACCTATTGAAAGAAAATGGATGATTGGTGTATGAAACAGAGGGTGAAAGTCAAGAATAATATTCACTACTAGTTTAAAAATCATTTAATTAAAAATCATTTAAAGAGAAACAAATTTCGATAAACAATCAGAGAAGAAGAAAGTAGAATAAGGACTTGCCAAAAGAACTTGAAACCTTTCCAGAAATAAATCATAATAACTTTGAAAATTTGCTAATCAGATCCTATCTATCATGTATCTAACTACAACCTAAACACAATAAATCTATTTGAAATTAAATACATATATCCATAAGAAAATTTTCTGAATGTACAAAAGTTTTCTTTTTGATTCAACTAAAACCTTAAACTAAACTATCCTTTGGTTGTATGAACCTCTAAATGCAACCATCATGGTTAATAATTTATCTTATAGCACCAGTAGAAATCACACCCAACCAGCTTGGCATCTCGCTGCATATATAGTCTCTTTAATCAGAAATCATGTACTGTCAGCATAATCATATTGGCCCAATAACTTTTAAATATATGACTAAGGGTAAGTGATACTACGATTGTTCTATATTTGATCAACTTCATTGACCTCCTGAAAAGTACCGAGAAGTATTAGAAGGACGTAAAGTTAGCAAAGGTTAGACAATTAATTCAAATTTACTTCCCAAAACCCCCAACCAAAAGAAAAAAAAAAAAAAAGAAATTTGCCCTTTTTTCCCAACCACATCAGCAAACGGCAGGGAGTCAAGTAGTCCAACCAATATAGACTAATAATACGCTCTCCGGAACACTAGATACTCTAAAACACTGTTTGTATGAGTGAAAGCAAGGAGCTCGATTTTTGCTCCTTAAAAAGTTTTGATATCCATTAGTTGATAGCATAGCATATTTCTCGTAGAAGGAGATTTATCTTATTCGGAAAAAATGACTTAAAAGCCAAATATGGCATCTCATTCTAGACAATTGATCACACTCCTCATCTACCAAATATATATCTATATTTTTTTAGTAAATCAAAGAAATAAGAATAAGAAATTCACGCATGCAAACAGGGTTTGCAATCTCAATGATCATGGAGTGCGCGGAAAATGTTATTATCTGGGAATTGGGATGTGATGTATCGTTAATGCAGGAGAATTTCATAATTGCAAAATTTACATGGCAATAATTGTTCTTCTCTAACCACTTTTCACACATTAAACTTTGGAACTCATCATAAAAAAAGAGAGAAAAAAAAAAACTAAATTTAAACTAAATTGGAAAAAGACTCACACTTTTACGGTGCCCTGAGGAGTCCCCTTCTTGTTGATATCGTACCCGAAGAGGTTCCGCCGCAGCACGTAGCGCGCGGCGACGGGGATTATACGGAGGACGACGAGGAAGCCACCGAAGCTCATGGCGACGCTAATGGCGATGGATCGCCGGAGATCGGTCTCGATCGGGTAGTGGACGAAGGCGAGATAGAAGAAGGGGACGAAAAAGAGGGCGGAGGCGGCTGAGATGAGTCCCAGCTTCGGCGGCGCCAAGGGAGGGTCCTCCGCCGCCGCCGATGGCTTAGGATCCCGGGATCGGACCCCGTCGGCGATCGGAGGGGTGCTCGAGGTGCTCGACGAGGCGGGTCTCCGCCGCGTCGCCATGGACGGGGACGCGAGCTTCGAAACGAGGGGGAGGAGAGAGAGGGAAGAAGATAGAGAGATGTGGTGAGGTGTCTCGCGGAGGATGATTTGGATAACGCGGGTAAGCGGGGATTCGGGGAAGGAGAATTGATGCGGATCGTTTTGGGCGACGGGTCGATTTATATGCGCATATGATTTTTGATTTGTTTGAAATGGAGTGGGCTTACGGTGACGTGGCGGTACATGATTGGTTGCAACGCGTGTCCAAGTAGAAACTGGGGAATGTGGGTATATCCCGTGAGTTGGAAAATTCTTTTTTAGAAAAACCACTTTTACATCTAAGATATATAAATTAAAACTATTTATTTTAAAAATAAATATAAATTTAAAAATAAGTAAAAATAAAATTAATTTTATATTTAAATAAAAATTAAATTATTTTTAAAAATAAAAAAGATAGTGTTTGAATAATTAGATTGAATAGTGAGAATAAACATAATTATAAATTTAAAATAATAATATTTTATTTAATTAATTAATATAAAAATATTAATTAAATAATAATTTAATTTATTTAATTAATTATTGCTAGATAATATTTAGTATTAATTAATAAAATAATTAACAATAATAAGTATTATTAATAAATAATTTAATTAATTATAAATAATTTAATAAATTAATTAATTAATT
Organism: Tillandsia leiboldiana; assembly: GCA_029204045.2. Taxonomy (NCBI): domain Eukaryota; kingdom Viridiplantae; phylum Streptophyta; class Magnoliopsida; order Poales; family Bromeliaceae; genus Tillandsia; species Tillandsia leiboldiana. The sequence goes on from CM055081.1 coordinate 3,692,177, forward strand.
AATTAATTAATTAATTAATAGTTTAAATAATTAGATTAGTCAAATATTAGATTAATTAAAGAGTTCATATAATAATTAAAATTATATTAACTTTAATTAATTTTATTCTAAAGTGAGAACAGGCTTGTTCGAAGA